>JBBPNO010000200.1:0-40265 GCA_038090915.1 Boletus eberwhitei
GGAAAGAATACGGAGGAACGGTATAGAACGATGATGATGTCATGAAAAGGAATCTTATGGAATGCGATGGAGTAAAGGTCAACGTGTCGTCATAAGAGAGGCGACATAGGAGGTAAAGGTCCATTTAGAGAAGAATGAGAAGAATAGTGTTGGGAGAGACTAATAGCAGGAAATGGACACTGGAGGTTAGGCGACGTCTCCAATTGCGATCGTAGCGAAAGTAAGAAAAGAGGAGAATACTCGGATGAAGGATGGAAATTGTAACAAATTGCATTATGTCCTCTTTCTCGACAAGGATGTTTACAGCCTACATATTCCTGTGTACCATGTTGGATTCGTACAGCTTCTTCAGCTACTTGTCAATGAACTCAAACATTGACTTTGGAAGAGGCTTGATCTTGGGAATGTTGCTTAACATGTCATAGCCAACAAGCCTGTCCATGACCACCATGTATCAACTACCAGGGAGTGCTTCGAAACCTTGCAATCTAGGCACCCACCCTTGGGACACACAATACTAGTGAGCATTAGATGGATAATGCCTAATGAATTTGGTGCAAATCTGAGATTTGTCACCATCAAGCAAATCACCAATGAAGAGAAGCTTGAACTTGCTCACTAATTGCCCCTTATAACAGAAGGAAGAGACTGTATTCTTACTACCAGTGTCAAGTGGATTGAAGGATATGGAATATGAGAACAGCATGCTGTGATGCACTGTGTTTACAAGGCTATCAGCAGTCATGTGTTGGTAATATTCCTTGAGGGATCATATGGCTTTGTGGAATGCTGCCATATAATGGGCCACTGTGAGTTGATTTTTGGTATCGGTGGTATGATAGTGGAAAGACAGAGGGTATGAAAGGACCTGCACAATGGGGCATAAATTTCACATGACAGCAGCAAAGGTTAGGGTTGATCCTAAAACAAGGGTTAGGTGAGTAATGGCATTATACTAGAAGAGAGGCTTGATACCTACTGTCCAGTATTAGAAGAAAGCATAGGAGGGCAGATGTGGATATTTTAGGTATGTTTCTTGTAGACTTGAAGTAGTATGCAGCAGCTTGGACAAATGAGTCTGATATAGAAGCTGCTGCCTCGTTCTTGAACTTGGTGATGACATAGGGTTGATGAACTTCTTGGAGAGTGATGGAAATGTCGGCATCCATTGCATAATTAGTTCTGGCCACCTTAGCTCTGAAGCAAAAGTCAAGGTGGGCTGACTTGAAGATTTTGTTTACTGCTGCCACTCACTGCATTTCATCGTCATATAACTCTGACATGGTGTCTAAAGGGTATGAGGTGAAGTTGTTATCGTGTTCAGTCATTTCAGGAGCATTGCAGATATGGTCAGCAAACTTGCCAAACACTGGATGAAGAAGCATCAAAGGGATGGTTTTCTTGGATTCCCTTGGACGTCCACAGGATATGCAAGTCTTTGTGTTTTTCTGCACTCTATGGAATACTGAAGGACGTGATGCACTTGAAGGGAATACTTTCTCCAGGTGGTCTGAGTCAAATGCCCCTCTAGCGACTCTGACTTGGTCTGATTCACTCACCATTGCATTCTGGCCATATGTCAAGGATGGACGATTCATGAGAGGGTGGTGTGTACTCATATAGGTGGTTATTAACTTGGACAACGAGCTTGTAAGATCCTAGAAGGGGTGCACACAAGGAGGAATTGTGAAGATGACAAGGACTCTTGAGGAGGATACCCTTATTAATCTTGTCAAGACACTCCTGGAGCTTCTGTTTGTCTCTAGAAACCTTAAACAAGCGAATACGATTGACAAATACACCAGTAAGAGCAGGGTTTTCCTCTTTGATGCATAGCTTTAGTTTATAGATTCTAATGTTGTTGTGAACTTCAATGCTGAAGGCATTGTTGAAGCTGGTACCTTGCAGCCAGTAATCAAGGGGGAGTGGTAGTCGTGCATCTGGAGAAAGACAAATGAATTGGAATGGAGGAGTTGGATTGAGTTTATGTACCTACTATGAGATGGATGTGGTGTTTGGATAGCAGTTGGTCGAAAAGCTCTGCAAGATTGCTGGATGGGTCAAGAGGTAGGCCCAAGTCAAAGATGAAAAGAGTCACGAGACCAGGGAGATAAAGGTGGGAGATAGGTTTTGGGAGTTCATGGATCATGAGAGTATTGGGTTTGAGGGAAGAGCCTGAGAGCATGGAAAGATCACAGCTGACCAAGAGGATTTTGAGGGTTTTGACCATGACATTGGGTGGTATGGTAACTAGGCCAGGTTTTGTAAACAGCATCACCTTGCACCCAACAATAGAGGGTAAATGAGTGGGACACGGTATGTAGTTGACAAGAGGATTGAGGAAGAAAGAGTTGCAAAAGGGTGGTGAAGAAGTATAGAAAAAGTAAGAAAAAGTGCATAGAAATCCTAGCCTACTAATCAAACTCTAATCACATGATCTGGGGTGTGCACATGTCCCAATGCAGACAGCAAGCACCGTCTACAGGTGTGGATATGGATGCAAATGTGGGTGTGAATGCAGGTATGGATGTGGGTGTGAATGTGAATGTGAATGTGAGTGTGGATATCAGAGAAACCTTACCTGGTGTCAAAAATGTTTCCTTTTTGTGAGTACATTGTGCAGTGGTCCATACTACAGCCAATATGGCTGGACAATGGCAAAATGACATTGTGCCCATTGGTTTGATCCTCACTTAGATCTCCATGAAAGTCAAGTTCCTGCTATTTTATCCTTTTGTTTTGCTACATTCACTATATCACCCACAGTTCCCTTCACAGTATAAAGAGAGTCTACACCATGGGCATTCATTTCATCACCAAATCCACCCACCCACCCTATGTTGATGCTTTCTCCCACCTTAAATAACTATGAGCACATACTCCCACTCCAGCCTTTTCTCCTTGCCAAATAAAATCATCTTGTACATAGCAGGTCTTCTTGATGGAAGGAGCCTCGGATGCCTGTGTGGAATAAACTGATGGATCAAGAAAGTCATCTCAGAGGGCATCCAGGAGGAAAAGGTGCTGATCCTCCAATCATTTGTGGAATATTGCCCTAATATTGAAGGAATCCCATTGAAACAATGCATTTGTAACCACCACCAGTTCATCATATACTGGAGGGCCATCCAGGACCTCATATGCCATCCTCGCTTTGTATGCCTCGGCTGCATCCAAAACCTCCACATTGATATAGTGCAGTATACCAGGGGCTGGTTCATGCATATGGAAACTACAGACCCCTTTCCCACTTCCAGCAATGTCACATGCCTTGTCAACTACCTCCTGAGGCTGAAGGATCTCACAATGCACTTTTCCAGACGATATCTAAGGCAACCCTAAGGTGACATGCTGGAAAGGACTATTGAGGAGGAGGAAGGCCAAGTTCAGGCAATTGTGAAGGCATGCCATGCAAGGGGAATATGTGTTGAGGTGATGCGAATGGAAAGGTTGAACATATAGTAGTCCACAAAATTTTGTGTAATACCTGAATAAATGCTGTCTCCTCTATGGTTATGAAGTGTGAGCAAGCAGGGTTTGCACTCCGAGAGACTTCTGCATGGTGCAGGCACAGAACCATATTGTATTTCAGGAGGGTCTAGTGGTCATAGGTGTAGATGTTTCTATGCTGTTGCTTGATGTCTTTGGCCGTCAGTGTTGTTTACATATGGTGCATGTTAACCTGCATATTTCTTCTTTTTGTAACCATCTCATCGACATCGATGACCAGAGCACATCTTCTATTAAGTTTAGATTCTATAATGGGATTGGTCATGCAGTGTTTCAATGCAGCTTACTCTGCTCTCGATTCCTCATCTTCTGTTTATTCACTAGTTGTTATATACTGCACACCAATGAGCCAATGTCATAGCACTGCCTCATTTGATAATAAACAGGGGTCAAAAAAAACTTTCAATGTTCATTACCCAAAGTAGTTTAGTCCACTATCCAGCTCCCTCCACAGTAACCATCACTGCTTCTGTTGCCATTGACAAGTGGCCCTAACTCAAAGATCCAACCATTGATGCCTACAGGGTGTTGAACTTGAGTTGAATTTGCATTGGACATGCTTCTGGTAAACCCACTAACGTATATGCAATCTATGTGGGAATAGTGGCTATTATACATCAGTCCATTTCTGGATACTTAATGTGAGTTTGTTATGCAAGTACAAGAATAGACAAATAGACAACCTCTTTTTCCTCCACTTTTTTCTAATTCTCATTCTATATATATTACCTATGTAATAAACTTAAAAGAGGAAGTGAATGGGATGGGATCAATAAAATTATATTTACAAAACCAAATAATGGTTTGAATATATCATAAAAAGCTGGTAAAAAAAATATCAAGTCTAAGATCTATAAATTTCATCAATTATAAAAGTACTTATTAATAGAAACATTATTAGATTTATACTTAACAAAATAACCTTACCTAAGTAGTAGCTAGATTGTAATAACCATATTGGTATTTGTTAGTTGCTAAACTAGTAAAAATTGCCTTGTAAAAAACCAATTGTATTATAGTCTACTTTTAGCTGATTTCTTAAATATGTTTTAGTGGAAATATTATGATTCATTTCCAAATAATATGTATTATTAAATATTTATTGATAATTAATAAATTATTTTTAATATTATAAATTTAGATATTCACACAAACTAAATTTTTTAAATTAAAAATATTTAAAACATCTATTATAAAATATACATACATACAAAATACTATATGTTGAAAATCTTTGCATTTAATATATTTATAACACAGCATATTTGATTATAATGATTTATAAAATAATAATCTAAAATTTATTAAATTTTTTTTTCAAATTATTAACCTATAATATTTAAAATTTCCAGAAAATTAGCCTAATTGAATTACTATATTTTTTATTCAAAGAGTATATCTTAGATACAATATGCTATCTACAAGACTTAGTTTGCAAAATATAAATGATTATATTAATAGAATTTACCTAACCTATAGTTGTATAAAAAAATATTTAATATATATGAAGAATATATAGAAATTAACTATATTTTTAGGCAATTGGAAAATAATGAAATTTATTGAAAAAATAATATTAAATTTTATATGAAATTTTAGGTATATTATTGAGACTTTTGATTTGTTGCAAAAAAATTAATATATAAATTTTTTTCAATAATAAAAGTAATATTTTTATAAATTTTATTCTATATAGTATGATTTATATTATTTGAATAGATATAAAGAAATAAATTTCCAAAGCTTTATAGTAATATTGATATATATTTTACAATATTATTTTTAAAATTGATTACTATAATAAATTTATATTCAAATTTATTGTTCAAATATAGCTTATTTCTTATTTGAAAAAAAAATTAATCAAGATAGATAATAAAATTTAGGATAATAAAATTTGTATAATATATAATACTAATTATATAATCTATAGTAGGTATTAATGAATGATTTTTCTAAAATATTACAATATTAGTAAAATTTCTGAAAGAATTTATAATATTATATAATATTAATATTTTCTATAGTAATAATCTTCAGAACTATAATAGTATAAATATTATAAATTATATATATATTGAAATATTATTTGATTGAAATAAATATATTTAATATAAAAATTTTCTATTATACTAGATATTTTAAAAGTATTTAGATCATTATTAATTTGTTTTTTTTGAACTTCATAATTATAATGCAAATAAATTATATATATAATCTGTATTTTGCTCCTAATAAATACTTCCAAAATATTTATAATTGGTATTATTCAAAATATTATATAATTTATCTGGAAATATATATTGCAAAATAAGTATAAATAACTTTTAACTTATATATTTATGAATAATATTCTAAAGCTCAAAATAGCTTAAAATTGAGCTATATTCATATATAAGTATATATTTTTTCATATACTAGTATATTCAAATAAAGAAACTAATAATAACATTTAAATAAAGGCAAAACCTCTTACATATATCCATACAATGCTATAAACACATTAACTTAAATTAATTAAATGAAATTTCCTTCACAAATATATATGAAAAATAATTAGATGTTATAAATCAGCAATTGTTCAAAAGAATTAAACATGTAAAAAACAGCTATAAATATATATATATAGTATTTGCCCTCTTACACTTATGGGTTGAATATACAGATTTGATAGGAGTGTCAAACATACACTAAACATATGTTGAACATAGGTTTAACTATATTCAGCACCTAATATAAGTCTTAAAAAGTACTGTATATTAGTCCAATATGAGTTTAATATAGGTTTAACTATATTTGGCATTTTATTTGAGCCCTAACAACTACTGGAAAAGTTGAACATATATTCAATATACACCATTGTCGTTATACTCCTATGTAAACAATTAATTTGATGTAATATATACTTATACTATAAAATATATGAATTTTGTATATCTATATCCTTCAACCACTGCTTGAAAATCATGGCAAAAATATCTCCCAATGTCTCATATTGGAAGTTGATAAACTATGGATGAAGGTCTTGAAAGTTGAGAGGCTTTGGGGCCTTTTCTGTGATTTATCTGGTTATCTTAATGGGTCAAAGATTAACATAATTCAAAGAAAAGAAAAAAAAGCACCTGATTTCATCCAGGGTCAAGAATATGTCCCTCAGACTCTGCAATAGAGGCAACTTTCTAAAGTGCATCACAGTGATTATTTGGCCACCAATAATAAACACCTTTTATTTTTCTATCTTGGCCAGACTAGCAACATATTTCTATGCCATCCAGAATGAATTCTTGCTTGTGATGCTCTTTAGATTGTTCCAGGTCAGAGGGCAGGTATTAGTGGTTGGCAATAGAACATGGTTAACACATTCACTGTGGCTTCACTTAAAGACTGTACCAGATGAAATTTGGTCGCCTTCTTTGAGAAGTATAGTTGCCAACACATACCTTTCCTTTGTTGTAGCGATTATCTGGAAATATGTTATGATTGTCCACTTATTTATCAACTCTCTTGCTAGCCTGAATGGTGGCCAGAACTGGGTTTGGCTTGCCAGCTGGATAATATGCACCTTGTAGATGTTGAATGTATTGTCATCAATCCTGTATGCATTTCCTTTCTTGCTGTAGGTCACTCATTGGTAATGAGATTTGACAAGCAAACCAGATTCACCAGTGATCTTTCAAATAGTTGATTCCATCTACAATGCAATCCATTGTCATCAAATTTTTCACATGATATTGTGGGTGGAGTATAGCATTTTAAAACTCCTCCCACATCATGAATTTGATGTCAAATGCTATCTCCACTTTGAATTTATTAATCATAAAAAAGAGCGACAGCTACAAGATGGAATTTAAGCAAGTTAATTCCTGAGAAGGAAATGCCATATGTACTTATCCATTTGGTGTTCAGCACCCTAACACCTCTCTTATTTTCATTCATATTGTATACAAATCCAGATAGGTGCTTAATCATATTATACTATGCTAATATAATATCTCATTTTGTTCACCCTAGATTTGCCTCTTCTTCTGTCCTCCTCCGTGCTCCACATCGATCTTGGATATACAGCACTTGGAAGTACTTTTCCTCCAATACAATGACTAAATATCAATCACTAGGTTCTATGAAAAACAACCTGGAAATCACAGGTGTTGCGATATTTGGGACTAAGGATGATATCAATGTCAATGCTGTTGGTGATCTCTCCGGATGCCAAGATGGACTTTGGTATCATGACAAACCAGTAGACATCTCTCCAATAGCTTCATTTGATGTCAAATGGATGACAGCATGGGTGAGGCATACATAGGTCCACCTATATATTGTTCTTTTGATCTAGCTCACCCGCATCATCCATGATGATGTTTGTAGCATTGTTTACATTTATAATCAATATAGGATGTAGAGAGTAATAAACTCAGTGAACTAGACAATGTCACTAGATTAGTATCTATAGCAAGTAATAAACTACAGGACTATTAGTTAGATGTAGAAATGAGTACATAAAGTTATATCTCAGTAAACTAGGCAATGTTGCTGAGGAAAGGCAAATATGAAGCTAAGAAAACTAAGTATATGCTTAGAAATACATTACAGTCACACAATGGTTGCTAACTACAATACTCCCCTTCCATTGGAGCAGAGTCCAAGTTCAAAAGCAAAGTATTTAGCTTTAACTGAAAAGAGGGCCATTGTGAGTGTATTAGCTTTCATCAAAAGAACTCACTGAAATTTCTACCATACCTACTGGAGTTCAAAGGGCATGGAATTTTTGAAAAGGGAAGCCACCTTGATGTCTTCTTTTCTAGTGTTAAACCATATACTTGTAGCACCATGGAATAACAGAACCTTGTTTCTCCCAATCTCTCTACATGGTATTAAACAAACCATTGACACCTCAGCTCTTATTGATTCTGAAGCAACCAGAAATTTCATTGACCCTCAGCTCCTACTCAAGTGCCAGCAGTGAGGAGGGATGTGTCAGTCATGAGGGAGAACAGTCTAGAAGTGTTGGGATGGAGAGAATTGGGGCAGAAGAGAAGATTTGACAGGTGGTGTCAAAGGCTTGTTGGAGGAGGAGGCACCAAGTCCAAGGTTGGTCTTTCTTGGTAAGGAAAGTGAGGGGGGTGACAATGTTAGAGTAGTTAGGGATGAACTTCAGATAGAAGTTGGTGAAGCCAAGGAACAAGTGATCCTTGCTAATGATAATATTGAGGTACTCCATAGTTAGAGCATCAAAGGAGCATTTGAACAGTTTAACAGAGAGGCCAGTCTTGTGAAGGTGTTGGAGAACTTAACGTGTTTGTTCATGGTGGAGATGTAGGATTCTTGCCATGTGAAGACCGAGGTCATCCATGTAGATTTTAAGCCAGTGTTCAGCAATCATGTCTGTGAAGATATAATTCATGAAAGCTTGGAAGGTTCTAGGTGCATTGCAGAAATCAAAAAACATGATGGTGAGTTCAAAAAAACCTTGGGGAGTGATGAAGGTGGCCTTCCACTGGTCCTTTTCTTATATGTGGATGTTGTTGTAGCCCCAGCAAATGTCAAATTTGGTGAAATAGTTGGACTCCTTCATGTTATTGACCAATTCAGAGATGAGAGGTAAAAGGTATGCACTACGTATGGTGTGGCTATTCAGGTAGCAGTAGTCTTGACAGGGGTGTAAGGAGCCATCTTTCTTGGGAACAAAGAAGAAGGAGAGGCCTAGAGGGATTTTGAAAGGACAATGCAACCAGTTCTCAGATATTCATCGATGAAGGCCTTGTAGGCCTTCTTCTCAGCAGGGTTAAGTGGATAGACCTTGGCAATCTTAGGAACAAAAGTGTCTTTTAGGTTGATGGTGTGATCATTTCATGCTGGTGGAAGCATTCTAGGATCTTCCTGGTCCTTTTGTCATGGGTTGCTTGATCCGAGGTGTGCGTCAGCAGATTGTTCATATAAATTACCAACCATCCTTCAGCGATATAATCTCTGAAGAGGTCATCCATAAATGCTTGAAAGGTTGCCAATGAATTGCACATCCCAAAGAACATTATGTATGGTTCGTAGTGCCCAAAGGGGGTGAGAAATGCTGCCTTCCATTGATCTTCTGGTTTAATGAGCACGTTGTTATATTCCCACCTGACATCAAATTTCGTGAAGATAGAAGATCCTTTCAGTTTATTGACAAGATCAGAGATGAGAGGGAGGGGATATGCATTTTTGATCGTATGCTCATTTAGATACCAATAGTCTTGGCAGGGTCTTAATTTCCCATCTTTCTTCTGGACAAAGAAGAAGAGAGCTGCTTGGGGGAATTTTGATGAAGATATCTTCCTAGTCTTGAGATGTTCATCAATGAATTCTTGGCAGGCTTTTTGTTCTTCAGGATTCAATGGATAGGCTCTGGCTTGTTTTGGTATGAATATGTCTTTCAAGTCGATGGCATGGTCATATGGCCTTGATGGTGGTAATTTCATTGTGGTCTTCTCAGCGAAGATGTCCTTGTATTCTTTGAAGGCCAGAGGTAGGGCCACTTCTTTCTTCTGTGCTTGTTGGGTGATCGCCTTGGATAGAGTTGCTCTTTTTATGACAAACTCTGGCACATTCTCATGCATATTGAAGAACTTTGCCCATTGTTCAGGCATCTAGTGGTGGAAGCTTTTGTAGAGTCTGTCTTGTATATACTCGGTTTTGTCGTGTTGCAGATATCTGAGTAGGTATTGTTGTTCCAAGGTTCCTGGGGGATTCCCATGCATGAACTTGTACAATGACGGCATAATTGTTACCTGTCTGTTTTTCCAATCTATATCAGGGTTGAGCGCCCTGAGTCATGGAAGTCCTAAAATGACTTCATCTTTGCCGCAGTTGAGGATAAAGTGGTCCCACTGCTCTCACACTCCTCCATAGTCCAACACAATGTTGGTCTTCTATTTGATGATTCCTGATTGACTCTGGGTTCCATCCACATTCCAGGCTCATATCGGTTGATCGAGCTTATACACTGGTAGTTCCATATTTTGTAATGCTTTTCTTGATATAAAGCATCTGGTTGCCCCACTGTTGATGAGAGCATTTGTTTCAACGACTTTGCCATCCTGCTTCCAGATTGAGAGAGGAATATGAATAGAATTACTCTTCAATCCAGAAATAAATACAGGGGCTATCGTGAAGGAGGGGAGTGATGTTGGTCCATCTTCTCTCTTTAAAAATGCATCTTCAGGAGTCTAAATAAATTAATGGGTGCTGTGGGATTCTGGTCTAATAAGAGGACATTCACGGACTCCTTCCATTCTTCTATGACATCTCCATGTGTCTCCTCCAATGAGAGTCCTCACTCGTCAAGCCCTGTATCAAAGACCACCTTGAGCATTCTGAGAACTGTGTCTTGGCTACTACTCCTGGACACCTCAGTGAGGTACTGGTCCAGCAAGTCCTGTTGTTGTGGGATGGAGGATGTGATAATGACCCTGGTTTGTGCTGCTGATCTTCTTATGGGTTTATACCCAGGGTGTTTTCTTGTAGAACACCCTTTCTCATTGCAGATAAAGCATCTCTGCTCTCTCATCCTCTTGGCTCATTTGGTGGGAGAGAGCATAATCTGATCTACATTCATTGCATTCGGATCTTTGTGCCTTCCTCCTCCTCCTCCTCCATATGTGGATCTCGGTCCTCGCTTCATTGCCTTGATCCTGGCATAGTCAGCATTAATAGCGGCAGCTTTGGTGTAGACATCTTCCATTGTCATGTTTGGTTTGGTAAGTATGTCTGATTGAGTGAGTTGCTCAGTGATCTTGTCGTTGACTCCTCATAAAAACCATTTTAGGAGAGCTTTTTCATCTTGCACTTCTGACCTTACAGCCAATAGGGAGAACTGAGATACAAATTTGTCAAAGCTTCCTTCTAGGTTTCTTTGTTCATACCAGCAAGTTTTACGCAAGCGTTGTCAGCATTGTTGTATGGGCAGAAGGAGACCACAAAGGCCTGCTTTATCTATTCATAGGTTTTCTCCGAGTTGGGCATGATGTCATCCACTAGCTTGGTAAGCCAAGCTTCTGAGAATCCCTTTCCTTTTCCCTTTGACATCCTATTCAGGAGCATATGCTTCCTGACCTTTACCAGCATATTGTCGTGGAGGGCGAAGTATCCTTCTATTGCTAAGAGCCATCTCTTAGCATCTTCACTTTCTCTGTTCCATTCTTCTAGTAACACTGCTTGTATTCAACCATTTCATCTTCGTCGTCATCTTCTGGACAATCTGGATGGTCTGCAAATAGATCTATGTCTTCTTGGAGATCTACATTGATTGGTTCCAGTTCTAAATTTGATAGAGGGGTGGGATCTTTCAATGGGATTGTGGATTGAGAGTGGAGACCACCGGGTAAATCTGGAGTTCGAGATGGACAGGAAGAGGAATGGTCTCGAGGGTCTGGGTTGTAATAGTTTTGTTGATTCTGAGACGGTCTGATTCTTCTGGAGAAAGATGTGTCTGATGAATTGGAAGCATGTGTTGGTGTAGCCTCTTCTTCTTCTGAGGATGGTGGATCTTGTCTTAAAAGGGTGGAGAGGTTGATTCATCGAATGGTGGTAAGAGAGTGTCTACACCTGTAGATCTGAAGGTTGCCTTAGCCTTGGTAGTACTAAGGGGCCAATAACCTTGATATTTTGTTATGCTACCTTCATAACTGTTGACATGTGACCGTGTAATCCTTCTTGATCTACAATCAGCACCTTCCCAGTTCTCTAATTGCATGGTCCAGAGGGCATTGACTCCGATATGCCGAGGGAAGGCTTTGTCGCTACTCTGCAGATGTAGCTCATTGTGCAGAAACCTGAAATGTGGGCCAATACTTCTTGGGCAAACAGCGAGTCAATCATGCTCTAGAGGGGGCAAGCCCGACTAAGAGTGATGGTACAAAGTACCACACTTGCTATCACTGCAAATAGCAAGAGGAGTGAAGAGATGGCTTCCAGATTTGAGCAAGATTGAAGCAAGGCAGAACTTTGATAGAAGGTTGACTTTTCCATAGTAAATTAGTATATATCAAGGTTTGGATTTACATGAAAGAAGCATCGCTATATATAGTGCGAGAGGGCTTCAGGGCAGGTTAGACATAAATACTAATCGGAATAGATAAGAGGCGATGTCAGATCAGATCTGGGGGAATTGGACTACAAGGCTATATGCAAGAAAGCATAACCAAGGAGAGGCTGTCCATATGTGAAATATAGTACAAATATGAAATAGGAAAAATGAAACATAGCCTAAATACAGTGTCCACCACCTTGCACAGCCTTGATGGTGGTGTTGATGGTCAGGGTTTAGAAGGCATTGCCTTCAGTGTTGGGGGTCAAGGGGGTGTCGAGGAAATAGTGTCCTGTGTTGTACAGGAGGTCATCTCACAGAGAGATAGAGGGAATGTCTGTATGAAGGGAAAAATAGATATCCCCCTGGTCAACCGTAACAGGTGGATTCATGCCCTGACCAAGCGCTATTGTCTGGCTTTCCCGTCTTTTGTTGGTTACTTGCCATTTTTAGGTTCCATTGATGATCACAGATCTGGCATCTTGGCTGTGGACAGTGTGGATGGGTCAAGTGGAGAGGGAAAGAACCCATAAGGTGGACAAAGCGGACCTACAAGCTATAAATCTCAACCTCAACCACCACTGCAGTCGCTAGCATGTCTACCACCTGTTTGAAGACAGCATGCTGCCATCCCCTCAACCCACCTGCCCCTGCTACCCTCAAAGAGTGATTCACAGATATTGACGTCAAGGGCAGGACCAGTCCCAAGAGCCCTACTCAACAACTGTTGCTGGATCATCACCCTGCAGATGAGAGATGCAAAGTCAAAGGTTCGAGGAGCAACCCAGCAGCATGGCACCTTGTCCGGCAGTGGGCAGACAAAGCCATATCCACATACCTGCTCCTGGAGTCAGCGCTGGCCACTCAATTTGGTGACCAATTTGTCTACAAGAAGTGGGGGAAACTATTCATGTTGATCTGTGCTGCCCACAAGTATCAGGAGGGGGGTGCCTATTCAGCCACCATTCTGGTAGAAAGGTACATGCGTTCTTGCAGCATATACCATTTTGAAAACAATCCAAGCACCTTGATCTCTGACTCACATCAAACCAAATGATGTAGAGTGTCCAGCAAAAGGCCCATAGATCAACATGGCTTAGATTTTGGGGCTCTAATCAAGCGCCATAACATCGGGGAACCATCAGTGAGTGCCAGGTAACCTTTCGCACACTGGTTTGCTAATAACAGCACAGGCCTGCAGGCTCCCAGTTATGACTGCGTGAGTATGATTATAACATGTGCCTATTGTATCATCATTGATTATATTTGTAGGCACAAATGAGGGAATGTGCCAAGAAGAAGGTCCAGCATAACGAGGTCGATGAGTATCATTGACAATAAGGGTACTATGTAACACTACATCATGTTGGTTTGATGGCGAAGCAACCCTCAATGACAATGGGAAGAAGGTATAATGTACAACTTTCCAACATCATTGCCCTTATATTTAGAGGTGTATAAGAGACATGACAAGGTTCATCTAGTAAAATGTCATTGAAAATGTATGTAACTTACATACCTGGAACCCAAAGGCTGAAGCCAAGCAAAATACGCCTGATTTCCGCACAGCCCATTTTCACAGAATCCAGCCTATTGTTTGTTTGGCCCATTCATTTTGATGGTTGTGCCTTCCTTCATCAAATACTTGCGAGCTAATGTTGCAAACTATGTTCACAGCCACATCTTAGTCAAATTGCATGCGTCCTAGTCCTCTCCGCTCTCTAGAATATTGAAAAGAACCAACCACTCTTCGCCCATTCCAACAAAACCGACTGGACCTTTACTGATGGACTTTTATATTTTAAAGGACGACTGTATATCCCTGGACCAGCTCAGCAGGCTGTTGTGCTTGCCACCCATAATTCTGCTGAAGGCAGGCATAGTGGCCACCTATGCACCATTGCCCTCCTCTCTAAAGACTACTGGTGGCCCAGATTATCTATTTTCATCCACAAAATTGTCACCGGCTGCACCACATGCCAAGCCAACAAAGTCCAAACCCATCCAACAGTCCCCCCGGTAACCCCTCTTGCCTTCCACAAGACATGCCTATTTCAGAACCTTTCTGTAGATCTCATCACTGACCTTCCCCCAATGAAAGGTTTCGATTCTGTTATGGTTGTGGTCAACCATGGGCTTAGTAAGGGGGTAATTCTTGCCCCTTGCTCAAAAATGGTAGACGTGGCCGGCATAGCCTGTCTTTTCTTTCATCATGTCTTCAAATGCTTCGGATTACATGATAAACTAGTCTTGGATCGTGGCCCACAATTTGCGTCTGCATTTGCCCAAGAACTTGCAAGACTCCTCCAATACGACGTAGCGCTCTCAACTGCCTACCATCCCCAAACAGATGGAGAAATGGAACGCTACAATCAAGAACTGGAGACCTACCTAAGGATCTTCTGTGATGGACAACCCCACCGATGGTTAAGTCTACTATCAATGGCTGAGTTTGCACACAACTCTACCACACACTCCGTCATAGAAAAATCCCTCTTCAGCCTTATGCTAGGATATGAACCACGATCCTATCCCCCCCTTGGAAAAACCTTCCTTCCTATACTGGAGCAAAGGATGACCTTCCTCGACAAGGCACAAAAGGAAGCCAAAGTGGCACATAAAATTGCCCAACAAAGGATGAAGGAGAAACATTCTCTCACTTCAAACCATGGAAAATTGGATAAAAAGTCTGGCTACAGCCAAGAACCTAAAACTACAGGTTCCCTCCAGAAAACTATCCTCCAAGAGGACAGGCCCCTTTGAAATCACCCGAGTGGTATCCTCCGTCACCTACCAGCTAAAGCTACAGGCCCAGTGGAAAATTCATAATGTGTTCCATGCATTCCTACTTTCCCTGTTCTAGGAAACCATGGAACATGGACCCAACTTCACATGACCACCACCGGAACTAGTCAGAACAGAGAAAGAATACGAAGTGGACAGCATTGTCAATCATTGGGGAACCTTGGGACGAAGGTGATACCTTGTGCACTGGAAGAGATACACCGCCTTTGAACGGACTTGAGAAGTGGAGTCAAACCTGAGCAATGCTAAAGCTGTGCTCCAGGAGTATGAAAAATGGCATCAACTCTAATGGAGTTCCAATGCCCCAAGGCATCTCTTTGCTCCTGATCACCATCTCCCACATTCAGACCGCCCTCATCCAAGCCTGCCTATAAGTCTGCTACCCAGACCTAGATATTCCCACCCATGCCAAGGAACACCAGTGTTTCTGTCGCATCAACGGTTGCCCCTATTATTACCAGTGGTAGATGTTATTTTCCTTCCTCACCCGATGACTCAGCAGACTCTCCCCTACTTCTCACTGATTGCTCTATGCGTTCCTTTTTGAGAATGCTGAGGCCCTTAGAGCCTTGGAACAAAACTCCTGCTTCAACTCCGACAACTCCCTCATACAGCTCATACATCTCTTTCAAGCGTACACCTGCATTCGATCCCTGGTCACCAGGACCCCCTGGGGCTTGTCAAGTTCCCTCTATGGGAACTCATTGCAGGAAATGCACGGGACTCCCCACAGGTCACCACCCTCTTTAACATTGCAGCCACTCTCCTCGAAGTTCAGGAATATATTCTCGACCTTCTCTATATCAAAGGCTTTGATCTCTGTGTCACCTTTCTCCCCAGACATCACTTCGAGCATGTCATCCAACCCATCCTCAGAACTATGTCTGAGGAACAAAGAAATACTTTCCTCTCTGCAGATGTATCTATCCCAAGATACCCCTGCTCCAGTTGCAACATCCCAGTGGACCCTGTTGAAAATCTCAACAGAAGTTGAAGCCCTGACCGAGCTCATCCAAACCCTGCAGAAAGAGCTATTCACACATTTAACAACGCGACTTGCCCAAATGTTTGAACTGCTCAGTGCCCACAACAGTGCAATCCCCTCCCTGATTGTGCAGTGCCAACGCCACCTTGAGCTGTTCAAACCCCTTTGCTCACCCTACTCATCACATCAAGCCACACCCAAATTTGTCTGTTCTTTTCGCACATTCCTTGGCCCCTTTCTTGCCCCATATCCACTATCTTCAGCCCCTCACTCAAACAGAGGATACACCAAGAGCTTGCATGCATGTGTTTGACCTCGTTGGCTCCATCCACCACCTCACGATCATGCACTACATGCATGGTGTGCACCATGCGACTTACCAGACTGTTTCCCCATTCCATCTGATGTATGTTTGTGACTAAACATACATGGGGGAGAGAGGGACCATGCTCACCAAATTTTAGGCCCCGTACCTTTGACCGGCATTGCTGCCAGTGCTAAGGTGATTTCCAGCACCTGCTCCAGCTCCAAAATGTGGCCCTGTGCATCGAGGAGTCTCCCGGTGCACTGTTGCACTAATTCTCTGGCATGTTGGAGCTCAACACTCCCATATTCTTTTTTTGCCTGGGAAGAGAGGAAAAAAGGAGGAAGAAAAAAAAAGAGGACTGCACCTTGAGGTAGGCAGGACCTTCTGAATTTCTGTCAAAGAGAAGTTGGCATGCAACCATGGTCCTGACATACTTGCGGGAACCAGGGATCAATGCAGGAAAGGGAAGCAACTTGACTTGCTCATTTCTGTGGTATGTCATCACCAACTCCTGAACAGGCAAGGAGGTTGAGCAATACAAGTGCATCAGCACACACCTACCTTGCTTGCCTGCAGAGCTGCTGTGATCTCATCCAGCTCGATCTCTGCGTCATTCCAGAATGCACTCAGCTTCTGACAGTCCCATTCAATGGCCCAGCATCTTTGTTCTCTGAACAGGTCAGCATGCCCAAAGGCATCCACTTTTGAATGCGGGATGGCACAAACATGCCATCAAGCAACCGAATGTTGGCATGAGCTTCCACCAGCAACTCGGTGAGCCGCTTGCACATCACTGCCAGTACTGTCCAATTTGCAAGGCCCCATCTCACCAATGAGTTGTCATCTGCCATTCCTAAAGAATGGATAGAAAATGGGCATGTATGGCTCACAAGTACCTTGCTGACATGCTGAAATGAGGTAAGCAGTTGGTGGAGCATGGAGAGAGGGGGTGATGCTTGTAAATTGGAACTCGGTCTGGGCGAGTCTGGTAAATCAATATTAGTGGATGATTTCACCCACATTTGAATGTCGAACTCCACTACAGTATGTTCTGGTCGGGGTTTCAATATGTGATATATAGCTGTGACATGGGGCAGTGTGGCACTCCCCGTTTGCTAGGGTTAAGCCAAAACACCATGCATTACTGATGCTAGTAAATCCAAGGTCACTCAATAGAGCACCCTGTTTACCTGTGCCTGTCACACAGTAACTAGGTGGCTTTTCTGCTGTCTTTTTCCCCTCTTTTCTGAATTCTGTCAGGACTCCTATTCCTGCTGCAGATCTTTGCTCACAAGCCCACCCTTCACACCCTGTTACTCAGCCATGGGCCACTAGTCGCTGGATGAGGCACACTGGTGGGCAACCAGGAATGACCAAGATAAAGATGCATGGACGAGAGGATGAGAAAAGGGTGCCATCAATGCAGCTGAGAGAGAGGAACATGCATATGTGGGAATGCCAGCAAAGCGAAGAAGAATGAGCACAGATCTTGAAAGAGGAATGGAAGAAGCATGGTGGGTTGAAGCTGGATGATCCTTAGGTCAAGATCCATGCCCACTTGCCTGGACCAGTCAAACAGGGGGCCACTGGAAGAAACATAAGGCACAAAGAACAAATTAATCTAAGAAGCATTCTTGGAAAGACATGGCCATGCCATAAAGAGAACATTGCGTCTTCTTTGGAGGCATGCATGGAGACTCGGTTTGCCCCATGTACCAACTTACGATAGATGCATACAGGAGATGTGTGGCTGACTTGACTGAGTGGGTGTACCTAGCGACTGGACTGACTGGTTTTGGCCGGCTTGATTGGCTGTACTGATGGATGGACGTGGCCAAGTGACTGACAGATGCCTTCAATGCTTCTGACTGGCTCCCTATACCAAGAAACACGGCTGACTTGATATACCAGTTCTTACTGATCTGGCACAACCACTGGCTGTACTGACTGACACACAGCTCACTCGACCACCCACATGACTGATTGGTGACTGATGGGCTGCTTCTGACAGACTTGCCATACCAACAACGCATTGTGTGGCTAACTTGACTGAGTCAGTTGGCTATGCTAACTAACCCACCTGACTGGCCCCGTTGACACCACCTGCTGATCCACAGTAGATGCAGCTATTTCTCTGGCTGTAGCCCTGTTACCATCAGCTGATCAAGACAGCTGCCTTGACCGGTGTCAACATTCATGAAACATCTGAACTAGACTCTCCCATCATCTTGATTGAGGTGCAGTTTATTGTGTGATCTTCGCCATTGTGGCCATGCAGATGACTACAGGCTTCTAAATTCCTTGAGTAGCCTGTAAGCTGATGCCTCCTCTTCTTTGAATGTGGGGTTCACAGTCGGATTTGTCACGAAACCAACATATAGGTAATGATGCCAAAATGCTGATGTATACAGGCATGTTTTCCTTTAGTATTGAGGCAAAGACTTTCAGAACCATAATAAGCCCCATATCACCCACCCTGCTGTGCTCAAAGTGTTCCCTCCAAATTCTAGCCATCTTTTATAAAAGGAGTTGCTTGCTCTGGAAATCTCTTGGCCCAGCTTCGTCTTCAGCTCATCTACCTCTTCAGCTATCAAGAAGTTCTTGAGCTTGATGAAGCTGTATGCAGATGCTGTCATCACATAGATGCCGGTCCTGTTCTCATGCCTGGTGAACATTAGGTGTCAATGTCGATGAACACGATAAGCTGACCATTCTTTCTCCTACTCTGCCCCATACGTAGGATCAACTCACAAACGACCTATTGGCGTTTAATCCCTAAATGACTCAGCTATTAATGTCAAACTGGGGCTCACCAAAAGTGAACACCTCATCCTTGATGACAAAATCAGAGACCGTATATGGGTACTCTTGTAGGTTCTCACCAATGGTGGGAAGGTCGACAACCATTGGAATGTTAAGCTGTGAGAGTATTGCAGGATTACCAACCCCGCTGAGCTCAAGGAGTCGAGGGGTGTTGTAGACACCTAGGAATGAGTTGACAAAGTCACCTGTATAGCCATTCAAGGCATCATTTAACTTACCAGCTGGTACAACCATCTCCTCATTGATTTTTAAGTCAAAAAGAAACACCTCAGCTGAAACGACCTGGCCTTACTGGAAGGCAACAAGTTCAATCAATAGATGACAAGCAAGAGTAAATCAAGTAGCTCCTTGTAGTCAACCACTAAGACTGGGGAAAAGACCAAGAGGACAAGACTGAGGTCCTTTGGCGGCAATTTGGGCCTTTATATACTGTCTAGGGGTTTACATTTGTGTACACTAGATCTAATGATATGCTATGCTATATGCATGATCAGTGAGGCAAATATAAGGGAAACATGTGTATCAATATAGCCATGGAATGGAAGAGAAGCATAGCATGAGGAGTATATGAGGTGAAGAAGTCATAGATAAAGGCATGAGGTGAACATGGGTTTATCTAGACTAATATGTGTGATCCTACAGGCAAGCATGAGGCAATCTAGCCCTTGGATGAGTCATGATGAATGGCATGAGGATGCCATGAGGCTGATGGGTCTAGATCTCTGCATGGACTTGAGCATTTGGCAGGTTCGGGTTATAGGGGTTAAAGATAGGGGCTAAATGCGAAAGTCAATGTATAAAATGAGGAAAAATAGTAGAAATAAATGGAAAAATAATGTGGTCTGTAACATTAACAGCCCAGAACTTCCAATCAATACCTCCCAAACATGCCAACCCGACAGCCTCAGCATCTTTCATGCAATCATCGGGATCAAACAGAACCTTAGTTGCATAAACACCTCCCAAGACGATGAGGTTTCATTGGGGAAAATTAACTTTGGGCCCTGCAAGTAAGTGTTAGCAGCATAAGATCGTGCCCCCCCTGCCAACCCACCACCGTGTTTATATTGAACATGCCAGTTGAGTTGCCTCATTGCCAGCTGTTTATATCAGCCCCAGCCCCATGGCACAGTTGAAAGGATGCATGCAGGACTTTTATTCATTGTTATTTCAAAACTGTAGGTTGCCTTAATCGTTGGCCTCAACACGTTGGTGTAAATGTTGCTGTGTGTGGAGTATACTGGCCCTACATCACCAACACAACAGCGGTTCTTCTTGGTGTGCCTCTTTGTCCTCCTCCTCGTAATTCCAGGAAATATTTGATCTGTTCTCCAAATGTAACCCTCGTAGCACCTTTCAGTTTTAAAACGGGGAAGGGGGCCATTCCAGCCCCGACCACGAACAAACTCATTCCAGGCATCATAGTCAGGGATGGAGGCATGCATTTTGACCAGACAGTTGATACCATCAACCCTCTGAGCAATCTCCCACTAGGAGTAAATGCAAAGAACCAGCAGGATGAACGAACCAAAAGTAATAAGAATGGCCCATATATAGAAGAGGACACTTTGCAACTGCCTAGATTTGTTTGGGGGACCTGAAGCAATGGTAGGGGGGTCACTAAACGCCACAAGAGGCCTACCATACAGTAGCTCCAACCATGGTCCTTATCTCCGACTGCCATGCCATATGCTCCTAATATGGTCATGGTTAGACCCTAAGTATCCTTCCATACGAGGGTTAACTGAATCACTGTGATTATAAAAAAGTTACATCTTGGATTCCCATATGGTTTCAAAACCTCCAAAGAGCTTTTCAGAATTCGAAGAAACCACAAATAAAAGATCCAACACATTCAATGCAGTGGTGGACATATCACATCCATTTTATTGCCCAGCCACCTTGCAAATCCATTCCCTCCATCTGACCTGAATCCAAAGGAATTGGGTGGGATTCCAAGCAAGTCAAAGATTTTTTTGCATAGATCAATAAAGTCACAGACAGAGAGTGCCAATTCTAGAATCCATTCCTGGAGGTATTCCTCCTTGCATTGTTGGGCACTCTCATTCCAAGAACCATCATGAAGCACTCCATCAATTGACACTAGCCCGAGTTGTACCTGGGTCAAAAAGCTGAGCGAAAATCTTGGTAGCTCTTATCCTGAAACTAATGTGTGAGATCACAACATCTAAGGGAAATGTGGGGGTTAGTGTGGCTTCAACGAGAAAGCATATGCATTATGCAGGTCTCTTTATGAGCATTGAGGTACCTAGACACGACGGAGCACTGGGACTCAAAGTTGACAATGAGGGTTGTTTATACTATAGATTGAACTGGGTCAGTAGGGTGGTTAACTGCATGTCAGCGGTGGTTGACTATGAGGGATGTTACAGGAGCATGTGTGCCGATATGGAAGGTAGGAGTACTTGGCTCCAGATTGAATCTCACTCCAGAAGGGTTATGATTTCAGGATGAAGTGCCAGTGGTAGGAGTGGAAGATGGGGTCACTAATGTGGGCTGGAAGGAAGAAGGGACATACCCTATTCCAGCATGCTGTGGTATGACTCCAGAAGAGTGAATAGAAAAGAGACGACAAT
The DNA here is from genome assembly GCA_038090915.1 of Boletus eberwhitei. NCBI lineage: Eukaryota > Fungi > Basidiomycota > Agaricomycetes > Boletales > Boletaceae > Boletus > Boletus eberwhitei. Next base: position 22,092 of record JBBPNO010000200.1, read on the forward strand.
GGCATCAACAAGGTGGAAAGCAAGGGAAGGAGGAAGGGGCCTACCCTACTCCAGCATGCCATGGTGTGACTTGAGAAGAGTGGGCAGAAAAGAGACGAGAACAGCCTCAATGAGGTCGAAAGTGGAGGAAGGAAGAAGGGGCATATCCTACTCTGGCGTGCCACAGTGTGACTCAAGAAAGGTGGGCACAGAAGGAGAGGAAGATGGCAGAGCAGAAAAGAAAAGGCAAATATAAGCAACTTACCAAAGGAGTTTATGTAGCTTAGTGGCTGTTGGTATGAAACATTAAGCACTGTCAGTGAAAAACACTGCACAGTGGAGGACTCAGAGTGGGGCAAGAAAAAAAACTGACAGATAAGTCCAGATTATGTGATGTGAACATGCGTCCAGATCAAAACAACCCAACCTCCATACTTTGCACCTGGAGTATAAAGGTAAGTCAAGAAAAAAAGGTTTAAACCATGCCAGTTGACAATACATCGAAATTTGTAGCGGTAGAACATTCAGGCAAGGAAAGTAACCTTTGCACCAGGTTATTTATTGCTACACACATCCAGCTACAGTACACAATCAATGCTGTAGGTTTGCCAAATTTTGTTATAACCAGGGCTGACATTTGATAAATGTCAATGGATACACTTCTGATGTTTTTGGTCAAGTTGCTTCACATCAGGGACTATGTTGACAAAGCCCTGGTATTGGAAGAACAGTGGGTGTTGGCTGGGCTTGAGGATTATGAAGGTGGGGTACTGAATGAGGCATTCTTGAACTTTCAGAGCCCTTGTTCTTCCAGCATGCCAGAGGTGCATTCATTGAATGAAGAAGAGCCATACAATGCACATTTCCAGACAAGAAGCAAATCTGCAATGTGTAGGAGATAGAAAATATGCCTTGTGGCCAAAGTACACCAGCAAGGTCAACCCTGTTTCTCTTATTGGAAAAATAAACCTAGACCAATGGAGGTACATGTCCACTATAGTACTGACAAACTACCCACAACCAAAGGTGCTTTTGTAGGCCTAACCCAAAGCCACATCCAGGCAAGAATATGGTGCCTTCAGGAGTTGATGACGGAGGGGGTATAGGTTAGTCAAATGAGATGGATGGTGTATAAAGATGTGACTTTTATCGATGGGCAGATTAACCAAAGAGTTGATAGGGTGCCTATGATTATTGTCGATGAGGAGCAAAGAATAATAGGCATTTTGGCAGGCCACCCCTCAAGTGAAGACTGGGATGAAGTACAGCAGGATGAGCTCCCTCCTAAAGGAAGTGAGCATTCAGAAAACGAAGACAGAACATAGGGGTGATTTTACTTCCCTATCTTTTGAAGTATCTTATGGCACAGGGCGGCTTGCAAGTATCCCTCCTATCAAAGAAGAAAAGGATAGGCTTTGCTGATGAAGTTACTAGGTTCCTGGAAACCTTATGCACCCTCCTGAAACACAAAGGGTGATTGACGGTATCAGGGAAAATAGTTCTATTCAGCAAGCAGCAGGGTTTATGAACAGTAAGGGGGTTAATGACTGCAGTGTAAATGGGATCGTCACAGCACCTTAACAGGTTGCTTTGCAGCCTATGCTCCAAAGCTGTGGGTGGATTATAGGGTTAAGCTGAGTAAGCTTTTTGAAAGCAACCCCAACCTTTGTAGAAACTTTGAGAACAGTGTATTTCCTGCCGCAATGTTCAACTGTGGTCATCAGGTCATTACCAAGGAGCATGTGGATAGCACAAATGTCCCGTTTGGGCTTTGTGCAATATTTTCATGTGGTAGCTTTAATCCAGTTGAAGGAGGGCACCTAATTCTCTTCAATCTCAAGCTTGCAGTGGAATTCCCAGCCGGATCTATAGCCCTCATCCCCTCTGGAACAATCTGCCATGGGAATGCCGCAATCAAGCCTGAAGAAAGCAGGCAATCCTTTATGCAGTTTTGTCTGGGCGGGTTATTGCATTGGGTAGATTATGGCTTACAACCTGTCAAGTCAAACCCATCCCTCAAGAAGTGGTTTGACAAAAATCACGAGCTTCATTGTAAGCATGCTCTTGGGTTGTTCTCAAAGGTAGACGAGGTGGTGCAGGATTACAAGGAGGTTTTTTCCTTCAAGAGTTGACATTTGCACATATGCAGGCTAACCTAATGCACTTAATATGCCAAGCCCACCTTTGAGCCCTGTAGGCTTCTAATGTACCACATTTCCAAATCTGGTATAAATTGCATAAGGCACTTCCACTGCAGTTTTTCCAAATCCAAGTCAGTCGTGTAAGCATTTTTGCGCAGATGTTAATCATGTCCTGTTCTATCAACCATGCATGACACTGCTTTTCTATAGGGCTGCAACAGCATGCAAATGACATGGTTTTGTCAGTCACAGTAGGTGGCATTGTGGTCCTTGATTCCTGCATGAATGATGGCAGATCATAGGTATTATACCTAACAAGTAAGTTGATTGGAGGGTCAAGGCTAACTTCATTGGCAACAACATAAGCTAAGAACAAAAGCTAACTATAGTAAGGTCTCGACTATATTGGCAACGGTTTGCTTTCCTCTCTGTGCCTCTTGCTGCGCCATATGATATGGATGGGAGAAAGTTGTATGCTACTTGCCTTAACCAATGAGCCTCTGATGTAAGATAAAGCCTCTCCATGCACCCTTTCCAAAAGAGTGTCATCAACTTTGACCGTCAGGTATGATTCCTCCGCCTTTTGATAGCTCTTTCTGAGAGCGGCTGCAAAGGCTGGAAGAAGCTTGCTGCAAACAAGCTAACACATCTGGGAAAGGGTATCGCAGGCAGTATTGAGTTTAAGAGTGCTGGTGAAAAAGTAGTGATGGAGTGTGTGGTACATTACGCCAGGAAAGACCTTTTGAAATACTCTCGGCTGGGAAGCCGGATCAATTGGGTAGCAGTCCGTGTCCATATAATAAAAGAAGGGCCATGCAAAGGCCCACCATGCAGACTCGATGTCATGCAGGAAGTTCATATGAAAAGGGGGTGTTGCTTCTTGGGTATGTCATCTGGAGTAAAGAGGTAATCCTGTGTTTTCACCTCCACCTCCATAAAGTGTGCCATTTCCTGTGAACCAGTTAGGTGCGATATTGTCTTTGCAAAATCCTTACTGTGCGAATGTCATGGGAGATATCAGAATCAACCCGTTTCACATACTCAAAGTCACTGAGTTTTCCAAAACTATCCATTCATATTACATTTCTGATGCTGAAGTCATAATGTACCCAACCTGCCTTGTGTGAAAGGTCTAGGCTAATGTTTAAATGAGCAATGGTTGACTAGATGTTAGAAGTCACGGTAACTGCCTCATCCTTGAGTGAGTCACATAGACAGTGCAGGAATGTGGGTAGGTGTGTAATATTCTAGAGAGGGACTCTAAGGTCATTGAAGACGGTGCAAGTATGCACTCTGCATGGAATGTTTTCGCCTGCTGGCCAGACATTGACCAATTTTGTGGGTAGCAAGGTAGAGAGTCGACCGGAATCAGGTACATTTCCAGTGCTGGGTAAATGCCATTGTGGTAGTTCAGAGAGGATTGTTTTAAAATTGACGGCCACTCACTGAAAAGCATTGCCATCGTCATCTCTGTCCATCAGGTTCCCTGTCACATCTCACTCACCAAAAACTTCAACATCCTTGTAGAACTGGACCAGTACAAATGATTTCTCCGCTTCTTTTACATTCTTCTTTGATAGGTTAGTCCAGCAGGAAGCCAATACCTCTTTCATGATGTCGCCCTTTGATTGATGGTTGGCCTCTCACCACGAATCCTTAACGGCGACCTTCTTTCCATGAGCATCAGTAGCATCGTAAACACGCATTACATGCCCAACCATGGAGTCTGCTCTGTAAGTGGCTAGTGGCTTTGTCATGGTGAACACTTGGTTGCCTATTGTGAACTTATATCAGATCTCCTTCCCAAATTCATTTTGCTCAATAGTGGGGTCCCAATCAAGCCCCTTTATGGTGGGAGTTGCAGACACAGATCCAAGAGCGGTGAGAAGTGAAATGACGCTGTCGATGTTCTTGATGCACGACGTTAATCTGTACCTGAGCATATGATGCAGTACATTGGCATATTTGAAGGAAGTCAATGGACTCTGAAACTCCAAGAAATGCACGATTAATGAGCCAGAGTCTCAGATTCATGTCCTCTATCATGATCCTGAAGGCAAATTGATAACAGGGATCCTTACACATGATGTTGTGAAGGCTCCAAATTATCTTTTGTTCATTCTAGAGTGGAGAATATGAGCAAGTGTCAAAAGCCATAGCATCAACTCACATCCCTGCTTGCCTTTGAATTCATGCTCTTTTTGAACTCAAATGGCACTGCAATATCAAACCAATAGATTCCCATAGGGTCTGCCCTGTCACGTGTACATAAAAGGTATCTGTCTTGGTGGGAAGTATTTTTGCAGGATGAAAGAGGTGTTTTCATTTAGTTTGCTTCAAAGTACAGTCCACAACCTGTAACATTTCCCAGTATTTTATTGAAAATGTTGCCAAGGGGCTAAAACATGTTTTCTTCATTCACCTCTGATTTTGAGGGCCATAAGGTAAACTCCTTCCATCGAAAGCTGGCCTCGCCACAGACCAGAAGTTTATCCTTCTCAACCTTTTCACGCGTTCACTGCAGATTGAGGACAGCACCTATATATGTCATTATGTGAGTGAACGGGACCTTCAGATATCTTCCCAAGTTAGTGAGAACAGCAATGCAGCCTAACTTCAGATCCCCAGTGCGATAGTCAGCCTGTGAGGTATAGCAGTTGATTGGAACTGTATCTGGTGGCAGTTGTTGCAGTTGTTGCTTTGGTGTATGGATGGTGGCACCTTTTATCTTGGTGTGTGAATGTGTAAAAGTTTGGTGAACAGTTTTCTGAGTCATTGTTGTTTGTATCTATTTGGGAGAAAGTACAATGATTGAAGATGCTTTCCAAAAGTTAGTTGGGATCTAGTCTTGTGCGCTGCTACCACCAATGAGCCAAGGGCTTCTACAAGGTGTCATTACAACTGCAGCACGTGACAAAGGTTTGTTTGTACATATATTGGCTGATGAAAGCAAAATCATTGCCTTAGCTACAGTTGGTAAGCACATTCCTAACAACAATGCACCCATCTGAATCTGACACGCATGATAATGCTTTGTCAGATACAGCTCTAGTGCTCCTCAACACCAATAACTAATATATTTGCAGCATCCTGGCACCAATTTCAGCAGTCCTTTGACTGGGCCAGCTTTGTTTGTGCCCACAGAACCTTGTGCAGTACAGGAAGTAACTTCATTTGGATCTTTGGGAACAGCAGCCTCACCAGCTGATCTAGGAAGGAGCACCAAAGGAAATCCAACAAAGGTAACGAGGGCCAAAAAATGTCCTCTTCCCTCTTCTTGGCTTGAAGACTGGACAAAAAGCACTTGAAATTTTAGGCATGGACACTTATGTGCATGCAACCCCATGTGAGACTTGCCAAGAATCCAGCAATTTGGACAGCTGATTGCTGTTATGTGATTGATTACAACTCTAAGCCGCTCTATATTTTTCTCTGCAGTGCTAGATGCATCGACTATGGCATTGGCATTCTTTTCCACCAAATAGGAGTATGGAGCCGTTGTTGGGGGGTAATCGTTGGTCGAAAATAAAGGAGCTTTTCTTGTCTGGATGGGTAGGTTGAAAAGAGGTTCTTTGATGAAAGAAAGAACTGCAAAGGCTGTGGGATGTACAGCTCCTTCATCTATTAAAGGGACGAGTTAGTACAAATGGGATGAAATAAACCATGGAATCAAAATCTGAGCAAGAACTTCACACTTATCACAAAGAATGTTGTTGATGGACAAAGCACAGGAGTGCACTTCGAAATCAAAGTCATTCAACATCAAGCAGCAGCAGGAAGTGGTTTGCAGAAAGAGGTTCATTGAATATTTGCCTCCATGATCTGGACTGTCTAACACAGGCATAGATGGACAACTCCATAAGAGGTGATCCCATCGTGACCTAGTCATCCAGATTCTTGCAGAAATGTAAGCACATCCATGGGTTTGACGATGATGATGTATCAGATGCTTGGAAGGTCCACACCTTCTGTGAAACAAATAGTGGTGATGACCCATTTAACTTGACCAGAGTGCCAAGCCTAAAACCTTTGAGATTTCTTTGCCTTGTTTTCTGCCTCATCAGGGAAGATTACACTGGAGTACACTGGTATATCCAGTATCTTGGCTAGCTGATGGGTTAAATCTATGCTTGTTGTGTAGATAATCCCCCTTTCATTGAAGGAAAGGCAGATATCATTGAAAATGACTATAGTCCTTTGAGTTATTTCCTCCAACGGAACCTTAAGTGTAGTGTACTTTATATTTGGTCATGATATGAAGGTGCGAATGACATGAAGGAGAACTTCATCAATCAACCTTCATTGACTGACAAAGTGCTAGGATGGATCAAGTGGGCACGGTAGCAGAAAGGAAGGTTATGGATTTTTTGAGTTGAGTAAGGTGGTGGTGGAATGGTTTAAAATATGAGCGATAAGAGTCTGAAGTAAAGATGTGGTGAGCTTCATCTATAAATATCTGTTGTAGTTGGTGTGAATTGGCTTCAGCCCATCTAAAAAAAAACACTGCCCCAGCTTCATGTGCAGGAACAATCACCAGCTGCATTTGGAAGGGATTGAGCTTCAGTAACCATTTTCTGTTCACTATGGGTAATGCAGCCAACCTACACTCCAAGTTCTCAGTCAACACAATAAAAGGAGTGATGACAATGAATAAACTAGTGGAGTTCAATAGCGATGCCCCAAAGAAAGCCAAGCTTTTACCACTGCACACAAGAGTTTGGGGGTGTGGAGAGGACACGTTTGGGTGCGTCGGTTTCATCTTGAGCAAGTTCAGCATGGTCGGCACGTGCCTTGCACTCTGTGATGGCATGCTAGGCAGCTTTAGAGATGGCATGAGTGCTGTAGCCATTGTTGGGATTCAAGGGTTCAGGGAAGAGGTGATGATGGAATAGGATGTGAGGAGACATTCAGCCTTTTTGAGACATTTTTGGGTCAAACAAGATCTTTTCGCAAGAGGTCTGGCTCACTATAGCTGGCAGTGAGGAGCTGGGCAAGCTGGATGTCAACTGGGTTGTTCCATTCGGTCATGGTCATGGTCATGATGAAGGATGGAGGGGCGGATGATGCCTCAGACATGGAGACAAGATGAGATGAATGTGGGTTTGGTTGATAAGAGATCTTAGGGTTAATCCTTCGAACTGCTGGCAGTACTGGTAAAGAGAGCTTTGTTTGGGGCAGAGCCTATCAGTTGTTCTTAGGACCAGCACTTCAAGCTGCACAAAGATGCACCACAGCCTGATCTCAACAAGTACCGGAATCCTCAGGTTTGCCAATGACAGTGTTTGCCGCTGTTTATGGCATTCATTTTGAGAGCATGTCTTTGCTAGCACTTTGTTGCAAGAACTGCAAGCCATGGAATGATACCAGAGGGATACAAGCTCAAAAGTGGTTGCCACCAAGTTGATATCTTTGGACTTGTGGTGCATCCTTCTTATTGAGGTGTGTTCAGTTTGAGTTGAGCAACAGGGCTGGAAAAGAAGCAGCACCTACCTTCCACATGGTGTACACACGACTTTGTAGTGCATGAGCCAGCTCAGTAAAGAGCCAATGTAAAACACCTTTTGGGGCATAAATGCAACCTGCAGACAAGGATTGAGATCGAACTGGAGATAGGGGATGTCTGGGAGAGGCAAATTGCAAGCCTCATAGTTGAAGTCGTTTTGAGCTGGGACGGCATGTAGTTGGAGATAGGGAACATTAGGCAGAACTGATGTCCAACTATAATGTGTTTGGGTGGCTCTTTGTACTATTTTTTATTGCAAATGATGCCAGTCATGTTTTCTACATCTAAAACATCAGTGGCAGCTCAATACCTATGATACATGCCACACATACCTAGTAGAGATGTGGTAATGTTGGCAATGGCGGGGGTTAGACAAGAGTGGACTAGCAAAGACTGGAGGTGTGGGTTAAGGTAGAGCTTCTTGTGACTGTTGAATGCGCCGGAACTTCTACCTGATTCTCAAGTAGAGGTCTCAGACATGAGGCCAAGAGGTGGTGACAAGAGGATTGTGATCATGGTCAAATATCCATGACTATGGCTGGTGATGGCCTGGGGATTTGACAAAAGTGGACCAGAAAACACAAGAGGGGGCCATTGAATGTGCTGAAACTTCTACCCAAGAATCAGGCAGAGGTTCCAGATAGAGGCCAAGAGGGGGTGGCAGGAAAAATGACTTGAGGCAGGGGAGAGTCACTAGGACTGTGGACTGGGGATGTGGCAAAAGCAAACAAGAAAATACAAGAGGATACCATTGAACATGCTGAAACTTCTATCTGAGAATCAAGTAATGCAAGGCCGAGAGTGGTGGTAGGAAAAATGGCTCAAGGGAGTGGAGAGTGAACTGGCAAGGATTAGACATATCCCTTTTATGACCCAGTGAGGTGTGTTGTGGAGGGTGGACTCTTTCCTGAATAACTACCTAACTGACTTCCTGACTGACCGATGCTGCTGATGAGTCATTCCAGTAGACTACATATAATCCTTTTGCCTTTCCTCTATTTATTGTACCAGTGAGTATTTGTCACCTGGGACATGGCATGCTTCATTGATACATGTGATTTGTACACCCATGCCGCGATGGTGCTGTTATGCCCTAAAATTGTTTTCATGACAACCTTCAACCTCCTCTCTTGACTTCTGTGGACTCATAGGACAGGACACTGACTGGGTGAATGCCCGGTGACTAGGGCTATTGAGTTTTGATTGAAGATGTCTTCTGAATTTGTAGTCCAGAAACACCAGCCTGAGCCTGTATCCCCACTGGCACATCGAGATCATGGTTGGACATTTGATGTCACGTACATGTCATCCAGTGCAAGTTGACCACCAGAAAGGGCTGGTTTAGTGACTACAACTATGCCTGGCTTTGCTCACCTGTCTTGTATTTCTCGATTGGCCCCAAGAAATCAAACCCAAGAAGACAACTGCCCTTCTATGGCATTGATGATGAGCTGCTGCTTGTCCTCACAATGAGGGGCAGACTTCAGCATGCACTTGCTATGTTGGCTGGCTTAATCACACCTTCAATCATTTTTGCACGCACCGCCTGAATTCAAGGTCATGTTTACATTGTCGTTCGTCGTCCTATAGTCCAAAGTTCAGACCATCTGATTACATTCTGATTTATCATCCAGATGCTCATTCATTGGGTTAAGGTCAGTTTATATCATGTCCATAGTTCTCATTAATGGCTAACTATAAACTTATTTCTGCAGTGAATTGTGAGTCCTTATAGCCCTTGCTGTCTGTGCTGTCCATGCGGCATCGGTCTGTCTGGGTTGACCATCCCAGAGATGTTCATAAGGTATGTCCCATTAATCAACATCCCAAACAAAAACAAAAACAAAACCCACAGAAGCAATACATACCTGAAATCCATTGGTGCAGACAACTGCATCGCAATCATATCCAGGTCCACATCTGAGATTGTATCCATTTGCATTATCATGCCACTGGCCACAGTGGCATCCATGAATGCCTGTAAATCGTTGCAGACAATTGGCTTCCATTGCCACCATGACCACCAGCCAAGGCATGCGTTTGCTACAGTGAGAAACTCCCAAAGGGCACCGACATCAGGTTCATAGACAGATTATCAAGTGAGTACATGTTCTTGTGTGCAAAGTTGTGCCTGTTTATTGGCGCAGGTGATGGTGGGTTGGTAGATTGTTGTATCCTGCTTGATGATGAATACCACATATTTGGCAATTGCATGAACCCAGAAGACGTTGATGGAGTAGCAGTAGATCTAGTCATTGGGAAAGTCACCTGTAGAGGCATCTGCCCTAAATCATTGCATAAACTGATAGATTGTATGACTGTGGGGGCCATGAGTGTGGGTTGCTGGCGATGCTGCTGTGACTGGGGGTAAGAGTGGATCTTGTGCAAGACCTGACATGTTCCAGCGATTGTCCTGGTGCTTTCCTTGTGCATTGACATGGGGTGCGAAGCCAATGGGGGACTGTCGGAGTCCCCTTCATGTTTCACCCCTTCTTGAGGGCTAGGTTGAGGAAGAGGGAGGTCTCCTGGTAGTATTAGTATGGATGGCAAGGAAAGGAAAGGAAAGAGGGGAAGGTTTGCAGGGAGAATGAATAGCCTGTGGGTGAATACCTGAATGTGGTAGTAGTTTGCATCCCAAGTAGGGTCCCAGTGTACTTTGTGTAGCATTAGATAATGAGGAATGAGTGACCTGCCATTGCTCACGGCAATCAGGCACCTTGTTGATCCATTTGTTGAGAGAAGAATTGAGTTCCACTACAATATGTTGTTCCCACTGCACTGCTGACCGATGAATTCCAAAAGGATTTTTGACTTGTTGATCAAGTACTATGCCACACTGTCAGCGGTGTGAGAAAGGACATCATAAAAAAAATTGCAATTATTCTATAGGCAAATGAGAGGATGTTGGTAAGCTGGAGGTTGATAATAAAGGATAAGAAGGCAGAGGGTTTTTCAGGCAGTTGCTGAATACTTGTTGTGGACCAGGTTGCTCCCAGTATTTGTCATCGCATTCAGCAGGGAGACCGAGGTCAAAACTACTGCATGTCAATCAAAGCACTGACCTACTCTTCATCTTGGATGGTACATGGGCTGATCCAAAGACGAGCTCATCAAATGATCAAACAAAACAAGTGCCCTACAATGCGATACAAGACCCTAATATGGTGCCCTGGGAAGGATTGGCAGGCTTATCAAAATGCCCTTTTCTGCAGTTCACCTTCTACAGTGAGTTTTTCATTGTATGATTTATCCTGGTGAGCATCAATGTCCTATGCTAGCTGGATACCTATTCCAACAGTCATCCAACATGCCTGTGGGGCCGACATCCCTTGCAAGTATTGACCAGACAACTGTGACTGTAATGCCTAAAGAAGCCAGCAGGGGACAAAGACGCCTATGCAATAGATTTGCAAATCCTCCAAGCAGGGAGGGCCAAGTAATGTCCTCACCATTTGCACTTGCTCGAAGAACCTCCATCCTGCCGAGTGTTCTACTATGCTGCTTTCAACGTGATCCAGGTGAACGCGAGGATCGTCAGTTAGATGGCACCAAAAGACATGTTACATAAATGCACACCCTGCATAATTGCAGTAAATGAATTACTCACAGCACTATGCAGAAACCTTGAGATTATGCCAAAAAATCAAAGATGTAGCGGTGGTCAGATCAAAAAGGAAGATAAGTACAAGTCTGCTGCACATATGATATACTATTCGGATATTCCCGGTCTTCAGGAAGCTCTTATGGATGGGGAGATTCCTCATATGTATATGAGTGCTATATGAGGTTGGTACAAATCGGCACCAGTATGAGCCTTATCTTTTTTTCAAGCACTCATAACTTATCAGACTTGGAAGGTAAACAGGAGATAAAAACCCACTGAGCTCTCAGGCTTGAAGTGCTCCCAACAAGAAATGCCTGGATTTCAAATGTATCCAACATCTGCAGGTGGTTGGTTGATTTCTCCACTTTGCCCTGCTTTGTCTTCTAATTACATCATGTGATGGGTCATCTTGAAGAGGTGACAAAGATTGAGGCATTCATGAATCATGGCAGGTTGTGAGGCTGCCACTCACTTTGTATTCAGGATATGAGTTCATATGTTGAGTTCATCAATACAGGATGGCCCAAAAGCCTCATGCATATAGCATAAACATTGACTAGTCCTTTTTGATCGCACCATTGCATATTTCAGGTCAATGATGCCAGTGCTGCGATCCATCCTTCTTCTCAGAGATCCAAAGATACTGCTTATTCAGGCATTTTGCTCTTGATCATCTCATCACCTGGCATATAATTACACCCTTCACCAGTCACCTCTGAGTGTCCAGGCATGCTGACCAAACAAAGAGACAATGGATATATTGCATTGACATAGTGCGGGCATGATCCTATTGGGTACAAAGCCCAGTGTCTCCATACAAGGTGTAAATATCTGCACACCCAGGCACAATGCTCCCATTTTGTCCAACAGTGGTTATCACCTTGTTCAACCTGGACATCCATACCCCACATTCAACTTGTGCCCAGCTGCATCCATCCTCTGTGCATTCTTTACTGGCCTTGGTGGCCCCATGGGCTGACAGCCTCATTGCCAACCATGCCCATACCCCCAATGTACTTGCTTGATGCCCTTGACATCCTTGACACCTCCATTTTGAACTCCTCCTCATGGCAGTCCACCCTCATGCACCCACCCAACTACATCTGGTGACTCTGTAGGTGTGTTTGGATGACACTCATTGCCACCCACCACATCCACAGGGTCTTCTGATGCCCTAGGGCCTTGGACCCCAGCCACCTGACTCTTTACCTCACTGGTCATTCTCATCAGCTTGTATGTTCAGCCAGCTAAGTCTTCATCAAACACAAGCCTCTCACTGGCCTCAGAAAGCCTGGAGGTGCTGTATTGTGCTGGAAACAACATGCGTCCATTCACTACTCATAGATACACAGTACTGGCCATCAGCATCTGCAAAGAGTGGAAATCTCTACTGATGAGGCGGCCATCCAAATGTTGTATATATAACACACTTGTTACCCACTGCTACTAGTAGGTCCTTGTCCTAAGCCAGGGTTGGAGAAACCTTCATCTTGTATATCTTTTTAATCCAGTCAGATCCGACTTGCTCCATCCTTCTACGTGTTAAGGTATCCAGGCTGAGGTCTTGAGCCTCATGCCCATAGTTAAGACCTGCAACCTCACCACGATGGCCCATCACCAGATTTGCCATCTTGGCAAGCTCATCATCCTGCTTGTATGAAAGAAACATGTGCTAAAGAGCTTGGGCAAAGTGGCGGTGTGGATGGAGGCCAAAAGGTACTCCTAGCTTCTGAAGGAATCAATTTTGAAGGCAAGCAGACAGCATGTTGCTATCCCAGACCTTTCCATGAGATACAAACATATACGTGTTGTAAATCTTTTGTATTTCTGACTTGTCTCCAGTCACCTGGCTGGTAAATACAAACATCTCAACTGGGCAGATAATGCAGAGAAACTTGGTGATGATGATGGAAAGGCAGTATGGGATAATACGCAGAATATGTTTGTGCTGCCCAGTTATGGCAGTTGTCTTGTTATAGTTGCTATATGTGATCAGCATGCCTAAACTCTTGGATAGAAAAAGGTGGTGAGGGCTGGTGGGGGGGTTGGCATACTGCCAGCTGCTAATATCGGTTCTCCTACCAGGAAGAGCAAGCAAGTGCATTAGAGTCAGGGTTTCTGATCATGCCTCCCCAACGGCCAACAGCCACTGATTCATGAGTTTGATATCCCAGATAATCACATCTCCATGGCGTGGGCAGAGGATGCCACCCTGGCAAAGTTACTCAAGGAAGTAGCCAGCAGGGTGAGGGTTGAGGTCTGCAGCTTCAGCACAAAGGGTGAACTTTCCAAACCCTAGAGTTTGCATATCATAGGTCTCGCTGGTCTGGTTAGGAAGGGCAAATGATTCTGAGAAAAACTTAATTCCAAAGAGGATCTTTGAATCCACTTTATCAGCCAGTACTGAAAGAGAGTTTTGCACCTGGTGGATATACTTGGATATAATCACAGAGTTATTTTGAACTGTGATCTTAGTAGCATCAGAGCTCCACATCACAGTCTGACCAGATGGGGCTTGGCAGGCTACCTGGCTCATGGCCCTCATGCATCTGTGCACAAAAGCTAGGGGGGAAACATGCTCTTCTGACCTCCAGCACTTGATGATATGCTGTAGATACCTGGAAAGCTCATTAGCCTCCAGGCAGCTACCTGTCAGTATGCAGCAAGTGGATAAACTTACTCTATAAACTCAACATACTGTAAATCAGTATTTTGAAGGCTGTCATGGCTGCAATTTGTGGCCTGAACCTGATGGTACCTTTCCAGTATGGTGGCCATGATTGTGAGGTGGATGCCAAATTGAATTCAGACATAGTGGATGGTAACTTCCTTTGGGTTTGCAAAGCCTCCCTGAGGTCAGGTTGAGTGCAGTATGATGTAAAGTGTGGATGGATTCCTGAAAATATTTTCAAATATTTCAAAGCAGTTGTCAGGCATGTATATGCTGCAAAGAATGTCATCAAGAAGCTTGTCAAGTTTTGAAGGAGCACTAGACTGGGATGAAAGGATCTACAAAAGGGCTTGGAAACTCTTGACTTGTTGATTGGTCAGTCCAATCTGAAGACCATCCTCAAAGGGAACTGGGGACTCAGAGCTGCCAATGGTGTATTTGTTCTGTTTGATGCTGTGAAGGACAAAACATGGCATTTTTACCTTCTCTAAGGCATAGGCTCTGATTGTGCTTGTTCAAACTGGGCAGTTGAAGTGTTCCAGCATTCCACGCTCCCCCCTGCTGACCATATTAGCTGGGATTTGATGAGAAATAAGCACACCCACTGCTTTGGAGCAACCAAAAATACTCTGAGCTAATCAGAAACTTTCAGGATCTCCTTGCATAACCTTTCAAAACATTTGACAACAGCCAACTTAAGCTTATGAAACCTGGATTCCTGCTTGCCTGGAAGTTGGATCAGCTCTACAACCTGGCTTGGTTTGAGTGGGAGAATGAGGTCAAATGCTCCATTTTGCAGAAAGAAGGGTAGAACAGTTTTGTGGTCCACATTTGAGACTGCAATCTTCAACTCAGAGCTTTGCTGACCAGAAACCAGTAGCTGCATAAATGATTTCTGAGGGTCCAACAACTTGATAGCAGGATAATCTGGAGGTATAGGCAGCCATAGTACATTACACCTATCAAGGTCAAATGACTGGACTGTGCAAGCCTCAAACTCCTTCATATGCCTGAGATCCTGCCCATGCTGAGTTCATTTATGTTCACTGGATGATATCTGCCTATGTTGCTGCCAACATCAGTAAATTTACATCTGTCTTAAAATATTCTAATTTGGCTTATTTGTCTAAAATGATTCACACCACACCACAAAATCAAAAATGATGATATATATTATAATTGAAAAGCATCATGAATAAATTCTCAAGAAGGCTATAGTATTTTTTAGTGGTCAGTAGTGGTGTTGAGTATGGTTTGTATTTGGATAAGCAAAATAAGCTACCATAAGTCAGATTTAGACAGGTGTAAATTTACTGATAAATGCTCCTGCATTGGTAGTGGCTCATCTGTGTTCCTTCTAGTCTCATATGTGGCAAAATTGCAATGCCTGCATTTGTATCCTTGGATGGGTGCACCTATGTGGGCTATGGATCCAAACTGATCAGGTCTCATCTGGAGATCCCACATCTCCTGAATAGTAACAACAACGTTGGAGTGTCTTTCAAGGATGCAATGGAGAAAGGTCTGCTAGGTAGGGGTATAGGGGGATTGTCCTCCTTGGGCATTGTGTTTTTTGCAAGACTGAATCCAATGTGGAATCTGCTCACATTTATCACTTAGAACCTTGCCTTTATCTGGACCCCAGCAGTGTGATAGCAAAGAACCAAGTGGAATTCCATAACCACATGGCTTGCCAGTATCTTTATTAGGGTTCTGGCAGATAATAATGTCATAGTCTTCCAGGTAGTAGCAGCCGATCTTATGTAGGTCAGGATCCTTGATGAGGAGATTTGAGGCTGGGACTGTGGAGTTGTCTGATATGACCATCGGTCCTCAAATCTGCTGGCTCACTTTGTTTGAGGTTTAACTCAAGTCCATAAATACAGTGAGATAGCCACTTACTTGCCTGTTTGAATATCAATGGAGTGCTGCCATGTATGACCCAGAACTTTCTCCAAGTCGACACTAAATGTAAGCTTCATGTATATGTCGGTGTTGTAGGAAGGGGACATGACAGAAGGCTTCTCGATGGTGCTGTGCTGCTTGTTGGTGAGAACAAAGGGAAAAACATGATCACTTTCATTTGCACCAGCTGGGGAGTTCATGACTTTTGATGCATTGGCAAATTTCAATGTTTTGAGATGACTTCTACCATCCAGAGCTTGCAACCCAGCTGGACGTAGGGGGGCTTCATTGTCCTCCTCAGCAGTGGAGGAAGTTCTAACAGAGCCATCCAGCACTTTGCTTGAAGTCTAGACTAGGGGCTGACTGCTATGAGTAATGTGGCCACCTTTGGCAGGTGCAAATGGGGGTGGTTTCTTGTGATGGTCAATAGCATCAACTTCATTTGTAAAGAAGGAAGCTATTCAAGCTGAGCTTACCATAGTAATCCTTTTGATACCAGCCTCATCCATTCCATCCCTGCTATCATCCTCAGTTGAGCTGGAAATAGCTGCAATATCTTCTGCAAAATCCTAGATTAGATTCTACAGATATTTGCTCTGCCTCCTGAAGTGTTATTGCTGCAATGTCAGAAACCAGATTATCTACACAGGTGAGGTGGATATGCATTTAGAGTAGTGGATGTCAAGTCAGAACCTTACCTTTCTCCAAGGCCTTCACCTCCTGATCATCTGGGGCTAACTCCTCTATCTCCAACTCTAGGCTCAGCTCTGCCAAATGATCCTCCTCCTCAAGGGGCTCATCCTCATCTACATCTCTTTGAGATTGGACCTCACCAGCACTTTCTAAGTCATTTGGCAATTGACCAGATAGCTCCAGGTGAAGGAATTTTTTAACATGGGCAGCACTGACTTTGGAAGGCCATGTGTGTCATTCGAAACTCTGTTCCAGATTATCTAGGTCAAAGTAGGGAATGGTTATAAGGTGAACTCACAGATACGTATTGGATACCTCTGAATCATGTATAATGGTGCACACTTGAAGCGGTTGGGATCCTGAGTCAGAAGAGGCCATTGCTAGGCTCCTCTGGGCACCTTCAAGACAACTGAGTGCCCAGCTAGGTAAATAATATGGAATCAACCTGAAGTTGGCAGATAAACGAGGACAACATATGGTTTGATTCTCTCACAGGTGAGTCATTGCTAAACCCAGGCTACTGCTCATCAGATTGGGGCTAGGGTGTGTGGGGGTGAATTGGTATGGTGACAAGCTAATTCTACACATCAAATTTGTTCATGTATGGGGGTTGGGAGGAACTGCATCATGAGCCGATGTGGTATGTGGGTGGTTAAAGTGTTGGAAGGGATTTAGGTTGCAGTGGAGCCATGTGGGTGGTTGGAGAAGTAGCTATACCAAGTTGTGAGATATTGTGGTATGCAGGTTGGAAAATGTGTCAAACCCCAGCTGGGGCACTGGAACTTGGTTGGAGAGAAGGCAGATGTCAAAGTGGTGGAGGTGCATCAATAGTTAAGGAAATGGCAATACCACATCGTGAGACAATGTGAATTGTGTCAAAGCAGGACACAGCCTCCTAATTGCAAGTTGAGGGCAATGCTGCATCATGAAACAACATGGTATGTTAAAGCAGGAGGTAGTATCTTAATTACAATACCAACTTGTTACCTTGCTTGCATGACCATTGCATCGCACACATGATCATTAATGGATTTTGACTGAGAGTGTAACTATGTGCGAATGTGATTGGAGAGGCTCTGAGGCAAAGATGCTTTCTCTGCTGATATTCATATGATCTGGATTGTCCATGTGCCTCCTGCTTTGAACATCTGACATCCTCTTCAACCTTCTTCTTCACACAAGACATGTCATTGTGGTTTTCATTCAGCTGTACTCATTATACATATTGTCCACTGTGCGCCTCACACTACCAGATGACGCCTCTTCTCCTGCTTTAAATGTCTGACATCCTCTTCAACCTTCTTCATACAAGGCATGTCATTGTGGTTTTCATTCAGCTGTGCATGTCATACATATCACGTCAATTGTGTTATGAATGTAAACTGATGCATGTATCTTTCAGCATCTGCCACCATTTACCATGAAATAGTTGCTTCATTCATTCACACCAATCAATCGTCCTTAGCTGTTAGTTCAGGAAGGTGAGGGGAAGTTAATGCATTTACATTGAAATTGTGCAGAAGTTGTATCGTCTCTCATCCAGAACTTCTTGAGAGAGCAATGTATAAGTTGAACAGACTCAATTTACTGGTAGGTGGAGGTGTGGGATCAAAAATGACAGCCGGGATCGTTTGACCTTGAGCATGATAGTCTGCAAGAGCATATGTGGCCATTATTG
>JBBPNO010000201.1:0-40076 GCA_038090915.1 Boletus eberwhitei
CAAATTCCCCGAGATGCACCCCCCAACGACATCAAGACGGCCTACCATCGTACACTCCTGCGTCTCCACCCAGACAAACAGTCCCGACTACGCAATCACGATTCCATACTAGCCTCGGGACCCTCCAAGGCAGACACACCCGCGGACGCGACTCAGAGTCGACTACCATTACCGCCTCCCGAGGAGGCGTCGGTCGACATGGCGTTGTTGAAAGAAGCATACAGGACGCTCTCGGACGTGAGTTTACGCGCGGCGTATGATAGTTTGTTGAGGCGGGAAGAACACGAACACGGGCGATCGTGCGGGCCGAGACCGGCGCAGGTCGTTTCGCTCGAGGAGTTCATCGAGGTAGAGGCGGTGACCGAGATAGGATCTGGCATGGGGGTGGAAATGGCACACTCTGCGGAGGAATGGCGTTATAGGTGTCGTTGTGGTGGGACGTATCGCATCACGCAAGACGATTTGGAGAACGGGACGCATCTCGTGAGTTGTGAGAGTTGTTCGGAGGTGATATGGGTTGGATATGAGGAGGTGGTGATCTCGGAGGACGGGCACGAGCACGGGGAGGGGTCGTGACGAATTGGACTGAGGAGCATCTGGCAAGTTCGGGCGACAGCTTGGATTCAATTCCGTGACTTTTTTTCACCCAGCTTAGCAAACAAGATCAAAGTTGAACTTGACGCCAAACCATCAACGAGGTTGAGATTTGCCACCCCTGTCAATGTACAAGTTCGACGCTCTCCTCAGTCGGCACCTCTGTATCGTCCACTGTCCCAGGAAGAAGACCTCGATAAACATGTTGCAGACCCATATGCTTAGCTTTCACATAGACGCGTCGTTTGTAACAACCCAAATGGTACGGTCTTGTTCCACGTCGATGCGTTGACTGGGCGATGCACAGGCCAGGGTCCCTGATCACAGCAGGGACGTCCGAGTTGCGGGAGATTACCGGGATGGAGCGGATAGGTCAGTCCCACACCACATGCCGCACATCCACGGCCTTGGTCTCGACGACCGACTCGAACCACGCGGAAATTCCCAAGGCATGGTCGGCCGGCCAGCCAAAGCCCGCAACAAAGCTGGTATGATTCTCAAGATGGTGCAAGAGGGACGGATAGCGGGATGTGCCATCACGTTCGCTGGCCCAGACGGGCAAGACGGGCCTCGCACTCGGTGCGTTTCTAGTCGACGTTGTGAGGAAGATGTCCCCGTGACGCCTCGTTCTAGGTATGGCACAGATGCTCGGCGTGGGCGACCCTTTTACGATGATCGCTGGCAGCGAAGTCTTTTCGCTCTCCATCCTCACGCAAGCGACTCGGAAAAGTATCGGTGCACACATCAAGGAAGAAACAGAATCATCGAGGAGAGATTGTTGAAATCGACCAAAGCCTTACAGGGGTACGTTTCCCCAATTAAATTCTGGGTGAACCCTCTCATGACCGTTTGTGCAGATGACAAAGACGAGAAAATGACTATCAAAACGACGGATATATCATGGAGACGGTATATTGACGCACTGTCGAAAGAAAGGGTACTCGCCGGTGATGTCGTTGTCATCGACAAAACGTGGGGCCTTGTCTCGAAACTCGGTCGCTCCTTTGCCCATTCTACGATGTAGCTCCATAACTATCTACCTGCCCAATCCCTACATCATACAAGTTCCATCTGGCAGACGAAATTCATGCAATACCCAAAAGGCGAAATACAAAAGTGCGAAGAAGTCGTTCACATGGTCTCTCTCTCTCTACGAAATCGACGTCATCAACGGCAGAACACAAGGTTTCCTCGCTCTCTGCCGGCTACACCGACGAAATCAAACCCGAATTACGAGACCAAATGGACACCAAGCTCGCTGTATGGCAGGAAGAAGGTGAAACGGAAAACGCGCGCTTGCAGGTGTTGATGAATTCACATGCTCGACATTGAACCCGTTCCTGAACTGGTTATTGGAGAGCGAGCTGTCGCTCGTGGATACGAGGTACCAACGTGCGCAGTCCACACGGTCAGCACGAAATCCTGCACGGACAACGACATCTAACAAATTATGCTCATGACTGGCTCATCTAGATGAGTGAAGAGGGGGATCTTCGTCATATGGACGAGAAGAAGAGTGTACAGTGGCTCAAGGAATAATAGGGGCACGTACCGATCGATCACAGCCCAATAATTTCCCACATGACACCCCTATTTAACTAGCCAGAGTCTTAGGGGCTAATACTTCATCTCTACCAAATGACCACCGCTGACTCCAACCGCTGCACAAAAGACTCTATGCAGGAGCGACCCTCCAACCACCGGCTGCTTCTATTCGTCGAGGCCTTCGTTGCAATCCTTATCGTGAACACTTGCATTTTCACACTTTTCCTTCCCAACCTATGGATTCAATCTCCTGATACCATACCTCTTCTGGGCGTTCATCTCGGCATACTCTCAGCTGTTAGTGGCGTCACGTTGTTCGGTGGGGTGCACAGTGGTTTCCAACAAAGTGAAGTATGCATCGACCTATGGCGTATTGCATATCTCGGCTCCTATGCGTTGGATCTTGTTTGGGTTGGTTTCTTTCTTGCTCGAAAGGTGAACATCGCCAATGGTATTTCGTTCTCACATTATAAATGACATCAATGAACTAACACGCTGATGTCAGTGGTCGACGTGATCCAGCCTTTGTCTGCCAACATCGCTTACATCGCCCTTTCGGTCATCGTGCTGGTCATCCTCTTCATCCTTCGACATTTCTTTCGCATGCTCGACCTCATCTATGACAATGCGACGAAATTTGCAGCAGGGAACCAGAGCAGATCGTGTTTGATAGTTGCTGATGCCGTCTGTCACTCAATCAGCCAGTACACAGCTACAACTACGCCGCGATCTCGTGGACTGCGTCGGTTGTGTACATTCTCTAATTGGTTCTCAGCAACGGTACGTAACTTACTTCTATCGCTAATGTTATTCACTTAACCATCTTCAGACACCCCAGACGGCCAATCTCAACGACAACTCGGAGAGGGAGGAATTGCTCAAGGACGATGATTTAGAATATTTCGTATAATGTATCTTAGTTGCTTCACTTATCATTTGTCGGACAAAGTGACCGATGGGCGGCGACGGTCAGATGCTCGATGCGTGGGAGTGTTAGAATCTGTTCATAGCCTCCCTCCTCGTCGCAGGTCGTTCCTCTTTTATGAGTCACTCCAATCCGTCGCCCACTTGCTGATAAATCATCCGGTCATGTTCATCCTCGTTATACTACCTTTCTCTGGTGTCCGAGGCTGCTGGTCAAGCACGCAAAAGGTCTCCAGATTCATTCTCTTAGGTCAGAGAGCACACAAAATCTAAACCCCTCTTCACCACGTCTTCTGACCCTCGACCAGTTCTTCCGTCAATCACTCATCGTTTTTCGATCGTTCAATGTCAAGTTCCTTTTGCCACACTCGTGCAGCCTCTCCCGTCCCCTCATCATTCTAAAATTCACCATTTTTGTGCCGCCTCGCCAACGGAAAAGAGGCAGTAGCGTGCGTGGACTCTTCCAAAGGGATATCTATTGCGGCATTCAGGGGGGCACAAGCCAATTCCCCTGTTCCTTCATTCCGCCCTTCATTCGCTGCGGATGCCTTCCGGTGGCAATACTGGACACATCCATCGACTGTTTGTGAACCGACCAATTGTGCATCTGATTGCCCGTCATGTTTAGCCCGCAGGACTCGGTTCACAGCGAGTGTACAGTCTGCATTGGCTCCACTCGCGATATGTCGCGCAGAAAATACGCAACGTTCTCAAAAAGCACGCCGCTCAAACTCTAGGCGAACGTACGTCTGCGCACCCACTCGGACCACGTCACATTCACCTGTATGCGCAGGTTGCGTTCTCCTCTTTCATGCATGTCTCTCCGGAGTTTGAATGATTACGCTCACTCACACCATCGCCGACGCTAGCTGCCTGCGGACTCTTAACGGCACTTTACCTGGTTCATCACGGACAGACCGTCATTGTCGTCTAGCGGATGTCCCATCGTACGAATCTCCACTTGGTCCAGGGTAATGTCTGTTGGCACCCCAGCGGCTACACGGAACCCTCCTCTATCGCGGGGTCCTTCTCTTCCCGAC
Source organism: Boletus eberwhitei (assembly GCA_038090915.1). Classification (NCBI taxonomy): domain Eukaryota; kingdom Fungi; phylum Basidiomycota; class Agaricomycetes; order Boletales; family Boletaceae; genus Boletus; species Boletus eberwhitei. The sequence goes on from JBBPNO010000201.1 coordinate 4,104, forward strand.
CATCCCCCACAATGGCACGGTATCGGATCGGTTACATAACAATATACAGGGTGCCCAGTGGGGAAATTCTCATCGTGGTTTGAGATGCACGACGATTGGCCTCCGACTCGTCGTCTCGTCATCATCCTATCCATGCCTCAATGGCTTTTGTTTTCACCTCCAGGAACTCTCTCCCTATGTGTTTGACAGCTAGCTCAGACAAACAAGAAATCTTTGTTATTATTCTCACTTCGTCATCCCGCCCCCGAATGCTAATATATACCAGTTTCCATGGCGGCTCTCGCCCCAACGCATGCACGCATGCAGGCCCAAACGCTCGAGCTCAGACACTTGCAACTTTCAGCCGTTGTTTCCCATCCCTCGGCGGTCGTTTGTAGCCCTCAATCGATTTGCATAGCGTTATCATCCACAGATCTGATTTCATCTTCCGTAAATTCCACATCCATGGGTTCATCAGGAATTGGGTTCCTCGCCACCCAACCCTTGTAGAGTGTCTCACGGAATTCGCGCGCGATCGCCGTCGAGACTGGCCATGGAACTGCGTTCCCAATCTGCCGGTGCATCTAGTTTCGACTGGGCTTACAAGATCGACGAACAACCATCCATAAAGTCACTCACAGTCACGACACGGTTATCTTGCGCATAGAATATGAAATGATCCGGGAACCCTTGTGAACGGGCAAGTTCACGAACCGTCACGATGCGTCTGCTCTGAAATTATGCGTCAATATGAGTACCCCGTGCGTGACGAGGGGTAGACATACATAGGGGTGTATCACGCGAGATTGCTTCGCCGTTGGGTCCACATTCGTGACTGTGGTTTGGAACCATCCATCTAGTTGGACGCGTCCGTAAAATCCTGTGATCACGGTGTCAGATGGGGGCCTTGCGCACATGTCTACCGTTGCTCACCAGCTCGGAAGCCCGTCTTGGCGACCGACGATGCAGGGTTGACAAGTTGCCATTCCCAAAGATCAGGTCTCAAACCTACCGGAGAAATTCGGTCAAGGTGTATCACGGTGTGAAAATGTCTTACACCGATAGTCCGCATCAGCTTCTACGGGAATCTCGACGACTCTGAGCTCGTGAAACGGATTCAGCACACCACACGGCCGTCCACGTTTTTCAAGACTTGCCTCTCCACCTTTTTAGGATCGTACGTGCGCGTGTAATGCTGGATGTCTCGTGTCGGTCGACTGCGGCACCTCAATTGAAACGTCGTGTGCGGCTCGTGTGCGTATGCAACGTTAGGTCCATTAAAGCCACACCATGCTTGCTCTTCACGACATTCCTTGACACGTTTCTCTTCCATCTGACGTCTATTGAGCGCTTCTTTGGGGTGTTTCCTGCGAAGAAGGCGTTTTGAGAAATACATACGCCTATACATGGGAGGACGAGTCATACCAGTCAAACTTGGGAAGGTCGCTGATCGCATCATGTACAGATACATAACGATGCGGCGCAACGCCAGGAAGTGTGGTTATCGGTCGGAGTGCGAGTTCCTCCGGAAATTTGATTTCCAGACCGTCGGTGATGGGGAAATCATGCGTAGGCTGGGGAAATGGAGGTAGCTCCAAACCGCGTTTGGCAGCTATGAGGAAGAACCGGACCCGCCTTTGTGGCGTTCCGTAGTGCGCAGCCTGTAGGAGACTACATCGAAGTTGATATCTACGGGGTATCGGTATCGACATCAAAACCGCAACCAAACCGGGCTGGGGCGGGCTTACCCCATGTCGAGAAGCGCCGCTGCGACGAATTTCAGACCACCCATCGGAATGCCTCCCTTGACTGAATGCTTGCCGTGCTGATGTGCTCGAAGTTTGTAGTGTAGGAAACCTCGAACATTTTCAAATATACAGTATAGAGGTCGGAGAAAGTCGACGTAGGAGAGAGCGGTAAGAATCAGATTGCTCTTGCGATCGTTGGCTTTCTGATACATGTTTAAAGTAGAGTGGGGCTGACTATCGACGAGTCAGTCAGATCCCTGTAGGTAACACGAGGTCTTACCAGGGGAACCCCGCGATAACACAGTCAATGTCACCGGGCTTCGGAGGTGGAGGCAGTTCACGGCCTTCGATGGACTTCAGCGGTTCAGGATTTTGGTTTTCGTGGGTCAAAATCGCGTGGTGAAGGACAAGATTGCTGCACTGATTGTACACTTTGATGTCTCCTGAAGCGTTGTTCCTGAAATCAAACTCCAGACAAGTTCAACGGTCCAACACATCAACCTTACCGCAGTGTCTTTGCCGCGCTTGGGGAAATTTCCACAGCATGCGTCATTTTGAAACAACCCACCTCCTCCATAGCCAGACCGAATGCGCCTGTTCCACCGAACGGATCAAGGACACGCAAAGGCGCCTCCTTTTCCAAGAATGTTTTCATCCCGTTAAATTTCTTGAAATCTTGTTTTACACACATGGGACAAATTGGTAAGTCGTGCCAATGAATCCGACGCCTGCTACCCCAAGACATGACGATCAGCGAAGGAAAACGATACTTGACGTAGAAGCGGCGGGGGGACATCGTTAGCCACGCGTCCAATTCGGGCATGTCTTCTTTGACCACCACGTAGCATACCCCAATCAAGTTATAGATCGCGGTCGTCATCTCATCGTCCGTTACAAATAAATGTCTCTTGAGACGCAAGGACGTCAACGAGTAAATGGATTTCTAAGCAAGCAAACCTACCTCATCCTTGAGCACTGTATCTGGTCGAGTCCCGACCCTGTCGGTGCGTCCAAAGAGCCGGACGACAACTTTGACGTTGTCGTACCCATCGCCGTGGATAAATCTGATGATCTGGCCAATATGGCACGGCCCCTCGTCTGACTTGATCAAGACACAATCGTCTAGATGATACTCGACTCCATGCCATCGTACACCAAGATGTATTTTCGCCGCCTCCGTACCTTCATCAAACTTTTTAACTATCTCGCATGCGGGGCAATTATCCGGTGGCGGGTCTCGCGCAGAGGCGGTCAACGCATTCACATCGATATTCGTAAATGTTCCTTCACGGTCATCCCAAAGGTACCTGGATTTGCACCATCAGCACAACCAACCGCGGCTATATGGCTCGTACCTGTAAAAGTAATCATGTGGTTGAACATCTGCGAGGGATTGATCGGGTTTGATGTAATGTATATTGACTTTGCCTATGATGTGTTTTAACCCCTGCGTATCACAATGATTGACCAGAAACAGTTCTTGGGGAAGGCCCAACTCCTGGAGGAACGTCTTGGAGCTGTGCTCGAACCATTGAACATGGACAGTCTCATCCAGTTCGTTCAGGTGTATAATCCTAGCAAACCTGAACAAAACTTGGATGAGATGTCATAATATGTGATAATGGCCTACCAAAAGTGATCGGCAAGTGTGTCCGTGGAAGGGAGATCATTAGGATTTGGCGGAATACTCTTCCCTGGATAAAACAGGACAGTGTCCCCGACCTGTCAATCTCCCCTCAGCTTATCGAAAAGCAAGAAGACCTTGTGTCCCTACCTCATATTTCACTCCATCTATCAGTATGTGCTTCAGCCAGCGTGAACGCCCTATCCTTTGATCCGGTCGGAACTGGATAAGCCGGCGGGTTTGAGTGCGTATCAAGAACTGCTGAAGCCGGAGGGTAAGCTCCTCTTCCGGTGCTGCCTCAGCCTGAGGCTCGGCTCGAGGGCGGGGTGCAATGACCTTAAGATCTACTCTGAATAGTGGGAGAGCCATTTGTGCAATCCGTGGTGTCACATGCGTAATATTCTGCGCACGCAGTACCGCTAGGTCAAGGTTCCCTTTGTATTGGAGGACGAGGTCACTTTCTGACGGCTGTTTCTCTTCCTGCTTCCTCTTGCCTACAGGCTTGAATATGACAGGGGCTAAGCGAAAAAGCAGGTGACGGATGACAATAGATGCTCGGAGGTTATCTCCACGCGGGACAGTCTCAAGTGTTCCGCGTAGCTTCGGGACCTAGGAAAACGTTCAATGGTCATTCTCTGGCATGAAATAAACTCACCGCATCCCACAGCTCACGCTCAGTCAGGGGTTGACCGAAGATTACAGTACCGTTATATTCTCGCATGAAAGCAGAAAATTCTTGTTCTGAATCGTCCTCAGCGGAGGATATCACGAGTCGCAATATCGTCTGCAGCCTCCAGAAGGGACGGAATTGGCTCCGATATTTCTTGGATGGATTTTCAGCATCGAGTTGGTATATTGCATGGTCCGTTTCGACATAAAACGGGCTTTTCTTGTCAGTATACTACCTCCTGCCGGAGATCACATACCTATTCTTTTCCCAATATCTCGTAAAGTACCTGAGGATGCGTGTCATGCGGATGTACTGTTGCTCAGCCTCTACATCAAGACCATCCTCCTGACCTTCGTCATCATCTAGGTCGTATTTTGCGACAATGAAACCGGCACCGAGAACGCGATGATCACCACCCGCACCCTCGTCGAGGACATCAAGTGAAACCATACTGTCTTCATGACGAGCGTCGAAGAAGGTGAAATGGGAAAGGGAACGAGTTCGCTTCCTGCCATCGTCCGGAGGATCCTGTTCTTCGCCGAAGACGAGCAGATCCCTGGTCTCCGAGATTTCGTACGGCCGTGGTTCGTATTTCCGGACTGATGTAAAGCAGGTCAGAACGAGGAAGTGTTATAATTCGGAACTAGTCCCCTCACCGGGTTGTGGAATTGAATCGAGGTTGCGACGTTTCGCGCCCTACAGGGCCGCGAGTCAGTGTGGTGATTGAGTGGAAGGGCCGCAAGCACGCACTCTGAGATCTGCATCAGCAGCGTCACCGCGATCCCGTTTGCGGCTGGCATCAGATGTGGTTGCTGAGTCGTCTGGATCTTCAATGCCGAAGGAAACGTCAAGGGCGCTTGGTCGATTGCCGCGTCGACTTGGACGTTCTATCATCGTGAAGAACACTGAGCACGTTGTGACTATCTAACAAATCGGATTGGCACGGTCTACAAAGGATCATCGATATATCTAACGAAAGTCCGCGAACTTGCAAATTTATGCAGCATACCACTACAAGGTAGATGAGAACTGCTACGAATGGAACTGAGGCGGTACATTGGAAGTGCTGAGAATTTACTCGCGTGTAAAAAGACGAAATAGAAGTTACCAAGGATCGGATTGCGAAATGATGAGTGAAGGCTGGTATTACGCAGAGGCAGCGGCTGTGGAGAACTTGAGAACACGGGGATTACGGTACCATACTTGACTAAAAACTACACCTGTAATTTAAATCAGCAGCAGTTCGCATCCGACTAATCAGGGATTGACCGAGCTGGAACATTCTTCTGAGCCAAAGAACCTGAAGAAACCGAGGAGGGGGCAATATTTACTTGGCCGCAGGAGCGGTGGCGTTAGGGGCTTCGGGTCCTGCGAGCGCGCCTCCCGGTACGCCACCAGAAGGGGTTGCTGACTCGCCGACCTGGTGGAAATCTGGTAATATGAAGGGTTATCAGCTGAGGTAACTGACCGTGCAGAGAGGCTGACCGAGAATCTCGCTGTACATCATGACCTTCCATGTGTCCACCGGGAGGTCGGCATCATTGAAACTCCAGTCAAACTGTTCCGCAGCGACCGGCTCATCAGTTGGATCATGATATGGCGCGACATACTCGTGCGTAAGAGATGTGGTGGCATCTATACGTTTTCTGGGGTCAAAGACCAACATCTTCTCTAAAAGATCCAACGCTAGCGACAAATGAGATTCGTCGCGCTAGAACGCAGCCAAGACTGACTAACCATCCTTGTCGGTAGTTCTGAGCTTTTGGCTAAAAGGGACGCGCTCGCGTTTTGGCAGGCTTTGGACGAATCTGAGTGTCTGGGAAGGGGTGAGAAAGCGAGAATATGGTGGGGGGGTGGAGGACGGACATTCTCACTGGCTATGGTTTCGATGACGTCGTCGGGCGGTGTGCCTAAGAGCTCTGTGATAATCGAAAACTGGTTCACGTCTACTCTTTCGTCAGTCAAGCCCGCAGAAAAAAAAAAAAGAGAGAGAGACGCACGGTCCTTGCCAGGGAACAACGGCTTCCCCTCCAACATCTCCGCAAATATACACCCAGTACTCCAGATGTCAACCGCCACGTCGTATTTTTGCCATGTCAACATGATCTCAGGGGCACGATAATATCTCGTCGAGACATATCCTGTCATTTGCGGATCTTGAATGCGTGCCAGACCAAAGTCACATATCTACACCCCGTCAGTCATATCAAAAGTGAAAACGACGTCAAAAGGTGAACCTTGAGGTCGCAATTTTCATTGACGAGAATGTTGCTCGGTTTCTGATAGCGATGAGTTGAAACTAGGTCACAAAATGCGGTGACTCACTAGATCGCGATGGACAACTCCGGCAGAATGAACGTATTTCAGACCGCGCTATTGGCTATGATTGAGCTTGATAATAATTGGAGCAAACACACGCACAAGGATCTGGTATAAAAAATATTGGATGAATTGTTTCTCCAACGGACGCGACGTCAGCAGGCGATGCAGGTCCGTGCCAAGAAGTTCCGTGACAAAGTACCTGCATCGCAAGATTAGCGTGGGGGCGGGAAAAAGAACAGCGGAACCCACAAATCTTCCAGAGGGGAGATGAACACGTCACTTAGGCTGATGATCTAGAGTGTCCCGTGTGTATCTCGTGAGATGCGAGGAGCGAGGTCGCGAGAGAACCCACGTTCTCGTGTTGTATGTGTTTTAGCAACTTGAGTTCGCGATACGTTCGTTTGCTCAGGACGGGTGTGCTAAAGGGTTTCATGATCTTCTTGATCGCGACGGACGAGCCTGTTAGTTGGTCCTTTGCAGAACTGGACAGGTATGAGAGGTGGGCGGCAGGTAGGAGGTGAGGAAGAATAGTACCAGACGAGACCGAATGCCCCTGTCAGCAGGATGGTGAGTGGGAAACGTGGAGATCGAGCGATGTAGCTAGCGCACCCATTCCGACTGGTTGTAGGTCGACATAACGCGTAGTGACCTTGAGAATCGATAGGCATCGTCAGGGCATCCAGGGTTCGTGGTGCAAGGGACGCACCTCGAAGGATGTGCCGAATATGCTGAGCTTGACAAAAGACATGGTGAAGTTTGATTGATACAGAGGCTGGGGAGATGGTACAAGGATGACTTTGAGAGTAAGATGACGGAAAGAAGAGGCTCAGATGGGTACCATCTAAATCACGCAGGGGGGATGATAATAAGTAAGGTAACCCTCCTCCCAGCGGCCTCTGTAAATTTCGGCCGGTGTGTCTGAGGTCCCCGGCCCATATGAGATGAGCGCGCATCAAATTCTCAGGCACTCACTCTCATCCGCTGCCAGTGTCATGTCTTTCATTCGCGCTGCCATATTAGCCCGTTCAGCGGTACGTTCGCCATTCACCCAGCTCTCACCGGTATTCGTCTGAGCTTCACAGGCCAGGCTTTACTCCACAGACGCACCCGCGGCCAAAAAGTCTGCAGGCTCAAGACTCCTTGTACCCGTCGGCGGTGCTTTGGGTGCCTACTTTTTTTATGAGTATTACTACAAAGGCGAATCAGCGCAAGTCAAACCAAACAAGGTCTTGACCAGTCCTCTGGACCCCAAAAACTTTGTCGACATCAAGCTCAAGCGGGTCGAGCCGTATAACCACAATACCTCCAAGTAAGTCTCACTTTGGCTTGCCATCACACAGGTACCTACATGTGGGAATGATAGGTTTGTCTTTGATTTGGGTGATGGGAAAGCTTCTCTTCTCCCGGTATCTTCATGCGTATACCTCAAGGCAGAGGATTTCAAGGATGCCAACGGAAACCCCATGTACCGGCCCTATACCCCCATCTCTCCGTCCGATTTAGAAGGAGAGTTGACCTTCATTATCAAGAAGTATGAAACTGGCAATGTCTCAAAGTATATTCACTCTCTGAAACCCGGTGACAAGCTTGCCATCAAGGGACCTTTGCCGAAATGGCCCTGGAAGAGTGATTCCCCCTTTATTTCTATGACGAGGGTCAATTGAACTCTATGTAGTGAACGAACTCGACGAGGTTGGCCTCATTGGTGGAGGCAGCGGCATGTGAGTCCGCGGACAAGAAAGAAGATCACTCGCTCGTCTAACTGCAGCCCTCCAGCGCGCCGCTGTACCAGGTTTTACAACATGCACTCGCAGATGAAGCCAACAAGACCAAATTCAAGTTGATTTTTGCAAACGTGACCGAGGCAGATATCCTTCTTCGCGAAGAGTTTGACGCTATGAAGAAGAAATACCCCAGCAACTTTGATGTTGTCTATGTGCTCGACAAACCTCCTGCGAACTGGAAGGGTGATCGGATATTCTTCCAGCTTTCGCGATGATGCTCACGTGTGCTTTGGGACCAGGTCCGAGCGGGTACGTTAACGGAGATCTCATCAAGCAACACTTCGCTCCTCCTTCTCTTGGTGAGAAAGTGAAGGTTTTTGTTTGCGGTGAGTAGCTTTTCGGTGGAGTGAAGGGACTGAAGTTGACGATCAGTATCACAGGCCCTCCACCGCAGGTCCTTTCTCTTGCTGGCAAGAAGGATGGCTTCAAACAAGGAGAACTGGCTGGTGTCCTGAAGGATCTTGGGTACACAACAGACCAGGTTGGCTCTATGCAGAGGCTATACGACGTGTGACTGATGTGATGACTACTCTAGGTGTACAAATTCTAACTTCTGACTCGAACGAGGCGGTGAAGTACTAGGTAGATGTACACCTAGATTACCTAAGCAAAGGAGTGTATGGAGTGACGCGTGCTTGATCAAGTTGCAATCTACGTCCAGTTGCTCCTCCCTTTGGAGTGTTTGTGTGGATGATTCTGATATCCTGATCGTCCTCAAACTCTCCCAGTGACTACTTCACAACGTCTGCACTCGCCACTCATTCCGGCGCTGATACCATCCCCTTGTCGCTTGCAGTTTGCAACATCTCTCTCCCTGCACAATGGACCATAGCGATCCTAGGCAGCTGGCTCGTCGCTTACCATCGCTACCACAACCTACACCATCCGCATGTGCCTCCACGGCACCAAGCACAGTGCCAACCACCAGCTTCTATGCGTCGAAGCCACCCCCCCTACCTGCCCGAAAAAACACCGGCTCGGCTCATACAAAGGTCATCCAGCCCAGTTCTCCTCCTCCAGTGTACGGTTCTCTGGATGAAACTCCCTTTCGCGAGCCGCAGCTCGTTGAGGAGGCGCCCATCATCAACGATTCTATGCCCGGCCTCTTGCCAGCCGATGATGTCCATAATGCATGGGGCCCGGTCAACAACGCTTGGACAGGGAGCCAACAGCCAGCATGGGGCACATCCACGGACACGTGGAATACAGACACGACCCCTTGGGATGGCACTGGCGCCTGGGCGCAACCATATGGCGGGCCCTCGTCACAGGGTCCTAGCATCGATGGTCGGGATAAATTCGAAGAAGAACACTGGTGGGACGCTTCCTTCCGCGATTTGCACAATCGACCAGGCCCAGGAGTATTACCGCCATACCTAGCAGACCTCTTACACAATCCTGATCATTCCTTGTTCTCAGTCAGCGTCGACCCGCCAGATTTCAAGCCTTTGACTGCTTCCTGTGAGGAGGGCGGCGATATCGCTCCATCATTCCAGCCGCCTTCCGTGGACGACCTTACATACTCCATACCCCATCCAAACGCGTACTATTGCAGGAAGCATAATGGTTGGGTTCTTCTCCAATGGAAGTCTTCAACGATAATGCCTCCTTTGGCAAAATCATTCGTTCCTGATCCAGAAACCCCCTTCCCAGACCTTGCACGACGCAGACGGACGACGTCGTGCGTCGGGGAGGGAGAGCAACCTTTTGGTCCAGTAAACTTGACTCACCACTTCCATCGCTACGAAAAAGCTGTAAATGCAATGAAACTCGATCCGGCTTTCCGCCGCTCAGAGTGGGAAATATCCTTCGAGAAGAAACAAAAGCGACGGAAAGTGACTTCGCTCAACCTGGACGCAATTTCACTCGATAAAATGTCAGATGATGCTATGGACGACTCAGATCCCGAGGAGCAAGGTGACCTGTTAGACCTCTATGTTTGTTGCCAATGCTCGTTGTACTGCATTGTTTCCGACGTCATCCCTGGTGTTATACCCGTCAAGTACATCGAGGAGTTCACGCGAGAAAGATGGGATAATCCGGCTCCCGGTCGCAACCGAGAAGAATCTGTTGTCTCAGGACTAGAAACCTTCCTAGTGTACGTGCAATCTTTCATGCTGCACTACAAGATACTCATAGGATGTAGTATCGTTGAAAACAAATTATGGAGAGGAGAAAATCGAGGCATAACAATTTCTCGGCAAGTATTCCAACGAAAAATCGGGTGGACATCTGTAGTGTGAGGACAAGTTTGGCTGTTTTTGAATCTGCTCATACGATCTACGTGTTTAGCCGCTGTATTTTTGAAAAGTTAGGCTTCGTCATTGCCGAAACAGTCACACCGACTGGTGTGCGCGATACTTCGATTACACCTCCTGATACCGATCCAAACACCTTGGAGGGCCGGCAGAATGGTAGGAAACTTCTCCGTTTCTGGGTGGAGGCAAGCGCTTGGTTGCTCGAGTATCAGCGCCGGCAAAGTATGTGTTCTGCGGATTTCCCGTATGTTCACTGAAATTTTGCATAGGCATTGCGCTTAAACAGTATACTTGTGCAAGAGTATGGGTGAAATTAGACTCTGTCCGTGAAATGTATCAGATGGGTATAGGAGCGCATCCTGATCAAAGTATGTCTCGTCTTGTCCGTTTGAAATTACGTTTTTCACCAGGATGTATAGTCCAAAGAGTGGCAAAGCTGCCTGCGTTTATGGAATATGAACCTGTTCACCGTGCTGTAAGGGCGCTAGGATTGACACCCATGACATATTCCGCCGGTGGGTTCATCTCCGCCATGGTCTGTTCCGTTCTGAACCAATAGAATTCAGAGCTCTTGGCATTTGCATATCTCGCACAGTGTAGATGCGATCCTGGGCAGACATCGCATTATTTCACTCAATTTTATGGTGTTTTCCAAGCGATCCAAGAATTTGGTGATATTCCCTCTCAGGAATTGCAAAATCTTGTTCTGCAAGAGCGCACCAGGAACCGGTACACTGAAGAAGATCGTCTCGGTGCCATTAGAATGCTTGGTTTCGGCAAAGACAACTTGCTGCGCGTAGATTATGAGGACGATATCGACGAGGACTTCTTGGTCGGGGCTTGGAAAGATTGTTTGAAGAGGGCCTGGAGGGATCCAAAGGATGGCGCGCAGCGACTGAGGGATGCCAACGATGCGTTCAGAATCGTGGCAGAATCAAGAGGCAGTGTGAACCTACGGAAATTGTGGGAGGATTACTCGAGGGATAGTATTGATCCAAACCGGGCGTATACCATCCTAGAAGTCCCCGCGGATGTGGTTGATGCGATGTTGATCACAGTTTTCATGGTGCGGGTACGTGCTCTGGTAGTTCATCAGTATATCGTGCCCTCACGCAGGGTTTATCAGCTTGATGAACAACCTCACCAAGCTGAACGTATGAAGGAGGCCCTGATGACGATCGCGGAGGCCAGAGACAGCTCTCGATTACGGACATTCATGGAAACTGGGCAAGACCGTACGTGTCCACTGCACTGAGTAACGGGAGTAACGTCTCACGTCACGATTAGCGGGCGAGATAGCGCCAGCAACACGACCCGACTTCCCAAGGGGCCTCAACCAACTGGGCAACACGTGTTACTTGAATTCCCTTTTGCAGTACTTCTACACCATCAAAGAACTTCGAGAGGCTGTTGCACCATTGGCAAATACGAGCGTCAAGGCACTAGAAGACGAGAAATACTCAGATGATGATCTCAAGAGACATCGCGTTGGTGGACGGTTGGTCACAAGACGGGAGATTTTCCGGTCAAAGAAATGTATGTTTGTTTATGGCTTGAGAAAGTAGGGTCATCTTGACGATGCGTCAGTCGTCAGTCAACTGGCCGACTTGTTCTGGAAGCTCGAGCATTCAAATGAGGTTTCTGTCACACCTACGATGGACCTCGCAAAGCTTGCCCTCGTAACCTCGAGGGATGAGGAGGATGAAGAGGCGGAAAGCAGAGGAACTGATTCTTCCAATGATACTGATGCTACACTTGTGGAGGATTCGCAATCGCTTGGCCGCCTTGCCGACGCGGACCCGGCCGACACCGTACTTGGAAAACGTGCTCGGGATGACAACGCAATGGACGTGGATGATGACGTGTCACCTAAATCCCCTGTGTCTGACTCGGAAAAGAATGGGTACGTGATGGTCTCACATCCATCGTCACCTCGTAGATCGAAGTCGCCTCGTCTTGATCCGGCGAGTAGCTCAAGTTCGTCCTCCAAGTCCATCTCCTCAAAGGAGACGTCTGCAAAGATTTCCGTACAACAAGGCGACGAAGACGTGCACAAAAAGTCGTCCTTGCCGGAGAGGAAAATGCAAACCACGTCTGATTCCGTGATGCGGTTCGGTAAGTCTTATTTGAGTCGCTAAGAAACACAGACATATGTTTTCCAGGTAAACAGCACGATGTATCCGAGTGCATGGATAATTGCATGTTCCAGATTGAGATCGCTTTGCTAAACTTTAACGGCTTGAGCGATCCACAAGAGAAGGGTAGTCTCGTGAAAAGGTCCTTTGGCCCCATCGTTGTCCAGAAACGTCATACTGACGGTGCTTATTAGGCTCTTTTATGGCAAGCTAAGACAACGCCTGACTCCAGATCAACGAAAGTCACGGGCATCGATCACAGAGAAACAAGATCTCTTTTCTCATCTGCCTGTGAACGTCGCCGATAGTGGAATCGATATTTACGACGGTTTGAGTCGATACTTTGACGATTTAGTCGATTACGAGGGCGGGAAGGCAAGAATGGAGGTTTCACTTGTTGAACTTCCTCCCCTGTTGCAGATACAGTTGCAGGTGCGCTCGATTTTTTTCGTTACATGATGTACAGACTTTTGACTTGTTGCAGCGAGTGCAATTCAACCGAGAGACCTTGCAGCCGTACAAATCTCAAGCATACGTGAAGTTTAGTGAGACGGTTTACATGGATCGTTTCCTCGTTTCGGCGGATCCGCAAAAGAAAGCAAAGTCTAAACGCATACAGACCGCGCTGAATGCTCGGAGGGAACGTCTACGCTTGCTTACTGAACACAAGGCATGTGTGGGTTCTCCACGAATATCTCATACGGAACTCATCGGGCCTGTGTAGGATGCACCGTTCGACACCTGTCTTAACAGTACGCTCAACTTCCTTACGAAGCAAGCGAGTGTCGTGCTACCCTACCTCGACGACGAGCTTGTGGCTCAAATGAATAACGAGCAGGAGGTCATCAAGACGGAAGTCAACGAGATTCGCAATGAGATCGTGAGACTGAAGGAAGAGTTGGAGGACGTATGGAAGGACGAGACGACGTTCGCTTATGAGCTGACTTCGGTCTTCATTCACCGAGGTTCATCTCCGTCGTTCGGGCACTACTTTTTCTACTCTCGGAGCCTACCGGACAAACCAGACGAGTGGTTCAAGTACAATGATTCGAATGTCACAGATGTCCCGAAAGGCGAGATACTTGCGGATACCACTGGATCAGATGCGAATCCGTATCTGGTACGTTCTGTTCATCGTCCTTGCGATGAAAATATTTGATCAACTATGACCCAGCTGGTGTTCGCGCGCAAGGGCTCAGAGGTCGTACACACTGTAAAACGAATCGCTACGCTCCCGGAAGATTCGAAGCCATGATTTACATTGGATATCCTTGATGGATGTAATCCCCCCTACATACACACATTCGGTTAGTTGTGGTGGACTTTAGTTTCGGAGTATAATCATGTTCTATAAGCTGTCTCTGCACGATCAAACGTATGAATGACTAACCTCATGATCGCTCTGAACGTGGATGCCCAAATTGTGGTTCAGAGCGTGGTATCGCAGCCTCCTGTGATTTATCGCTATCATCCTTTAACTCAAGGCTTGTTAAAAGGTCGTCCAGTGTGTCCAGGATCCCGTCCAGTTTGACTTCTACCCCGCTAGCCACGGTATCAGCACTATCCAGGCGTGCCAACAACTCTAACAATTCTGAATCATCTGCGGGAATTTCCTCGCTTTCCGCCACAAGAGAACCCAACAACCTTATATCGAGTTCTATGTCTGTGGCCTCCGTTGTAGGTCGATCATTTGACGAGGAGCTGCTGTGGAGGTCGTCGAAGGACATGGTCAAAGACGATAATGCGCGGAGTGTGAATCAGGCGGAACTGTAAGCCGGCATCTCGGCAGAGTCCTCCAGCCATTTCTTACCGTCGATGACCTCGCCAGCGGAGTGCGCCCAGCGACTGCTCGCATCATTTCCTGCGCGTCCGTTTGACCGGAAAATACTCGACGAGAAAGTCGCACAGGAGGTGTGCAAGTTCCAGGACATATCTTCACAAGAGAACGTACGGAGTCGGTGGGAGCTCGTGCTGAGGAAAGAGGTCTTTGCGTTGGCGGTACGTCTCGCTGTCCCGTCTTGAGCTGGCGTGTGGGTATCGACCGGACATCCATCTCTAGGCGACGGAGGGAAATGCTTTGAAAGAAAATAGCGCGGACTACTACAATGGCTTACAAGACCGGCTTGATCTCGTCCTCACGTTCACCGAGCAAGGTTCGCGCACTTGGGCACCTACTGGAACACCGAGTCTGACCGAAAAAATGCGCAGATGCTTGCGAAGCCGCTTTCCCGTTTACAGTGCTTCAAGACCTGTTGGAGACGCAAACGATCGTGTCCTGCTCTCATATCTTCTCTTGGATCGAGACGCAAGCGTCGCGGCTCACGCAAGGCATGGTCCCGCAAAAAGGCAAGGCACTCATATTGCTTCGAACGTTGAACGATTTGCTTCGACGGTTGTCCAAGACCGGTTCTACGACGATGTTTTGCGGGCGTATTTTGACTTTTCTTAGTGGCGTTTTCCCTCTTGGTGAGAGAAGTGGGGTTAACTTGCGAGGAGAATATGGTCCCGTGTGGGAGGGAACTGTGGAAGTCGGTCGCGGTGATATTGAGATGAAGGACGAGTCGTCGAAGCCGATAGTTCAGGCCGATAAAATGGACGTTGACGAGGAACAGGAGAGTGATGAAGCAAAGAAGCAGTCGAGGGTCGACAAGGATGGTACGATCTGCTTTACGTTTGGTGACATTTCAATGTCTCAACGCTCGTCTTTGTCAAGATTTCTACAAAACCTTCTGGTCTCTCCAACTCCCATTCTCGCGACCACCTATCTTTGCCACTCCGGGTACTTTTGACGATTTCAAGCAGATCGTTGAAAAGGTCCTACCTGTCATCAAAGAAGCCACGACGAAAGAGCGCGCCATGATGGGGAATAGGGCATCGGCGGGTCAATCTGGACCTCTCAAACGCAAGCGTGAGGTCGAACCTGGGGAAGAGACCAATACCAGCGAGTATTTCTTTGCAAAATTCCTCACGAGTTCGGACCTCCTGAGTCTTGAAGTCTGTTGATTCATCCCTGTTGACATCACCGACACTCAATTTTACACTCTGACGCGTCTAGATCGCGGATACGCATTTCCGACGTCAAGTCCTCTTCCAACTTCTTATTCTCCTCAATCACCTCTTATCGTTTACGAAGTCTGCAAAGGCAACGTGGGCAACCCCGCGTAATCGGTCTCTCCAGATGGACTTTACCCTTGAGCCCACGGATGCGCAGTGGGTTCAAGATACCATTGTCAAAGCGACCGCGGAATTACGTTCCACTGCTCCAAATGGGCCGGCTTTTGCGGACACAGTCAACGTCATCCTTGAGCGGGAGAAAAACTGGGTGAAGTGGAAAAACGACCTGTGTGCACCGTTTGACCGCGAGCCATGGAGCGCAGAGGTGAACGGGAAGAAAGTTTGGCTCCAGGAGGCGACGAAGGAGTTGCGTGCAAAGAGACGAGAGGAACCAGAGGAATGGAAGTGGAGTCTTGGTTCTCAACCATTGACGGAGATTTGGGAAATGGGATACAGAGACCTTTTTTACCTCCAAAATCCCTTCCAGTTGAGCTACCGTCGATTTCCACTCGAGGGCTACATTACTGACTGTACCACACAAGGGCGGGCGATGTCAAAGATTTCGTGAAAAAGATCAAGCAAGAAGATGCTCGGATCGAAATGCGGAAGAAAGGACTGGCAAAGAATGCAGAGCGAATAGCTCAAGCTCGGGCCAGAGCCGCTGCTGCCCAAGTTCCACCAGCAACGGAAACACCAACACCGTCACAAGAAGTGTCGACAACAACTGCAGAGCCTGCCAAAGTAGAACCTCCATCAGCTGCTCCTCAGTCTGGTCAGCCCGTTGCTGGATCCACGTTACATCCCTCACTTCCTCCTAAACCTGGGACGTCTGTGCCAGCAAGGGTGCCTGGTACCGAAGGCCCTTCAAATGCCCCGGCTGTCGTGGCTCCGGTGCCAATACCGCCAGTGCCTGCAACGACTCCGGCACCCTTGTCGATACCAGTCCCTCCTCCACTCAGTGACGAACAAATACTAAAGCTCGAAGATGTAAGAATCATCTCTGTGCGTTCCCGTTGTCTAGCTGACGCGTTTACGTAGAACAAACAACGGTGGTCGTGGCTGGCTTTGCGAACTGCACGAGACCAGCACCTGCAATACTTCGGGAAGATTGGCACGGGTGACGTCCTTCTCCTCGCACAAGAGATCGAGACAGAGAAGGAGCGGGAACGCGAGCGAGAGAAGGAAAAGGAGAAAGCGCAAAAGACGGACGAGAGTGGGACGAATGCCAACTCTGGTGGCGAGTCGGCGCCGATAACAGCTGACATGTCCGAGGACAAAAAAGAGGAGAACATATCGGATGTCAGGAGCAATACGGGTGTTCTGCAAGATGGGGAAGGGGACGTGAAGATGGAGGATCGGTGATGAGATGGAGTTGTATCGCATAGGCCATGTCTAGGTTGCACAATGTTCGAGATGTTATTGGACCGAACCGCAGTCCAATCATTTTAGTGACCGTGGTGGATGAGACTTTGCTGGCAATTCAGTACGATGCTGATGACAACCATCAGTCGCGTGTTTTTAATGGCAACAACAGGCTGGAAGCTTGGCGATCTGATCATCACATCTCTCCAACTCTGACTGACACAAGTACCGCTCACCCCGAGCAACCATGTCCACTGAACTTGGCCTACGAGTGCGTCGGTCTTTGGAGTGCACCCCACGAGCTCACGACCATCACAGCGTGTCTTGGTCACCGGCGCAGCTGGCTATATTGGTGTGTATTTTTTTTTCCAAGGACAACCTCCTCAACTCGTGCGCTCACTCGACTTCAGGCTCCCATGTCGTCTTCGCCCTGCAACAGACAAGAAGATACAAGGTGATCACGATCGATAACCACTATAATTCCCTCCCTGCCGCACTAACACGTGTCGCACAACTCGCACACGACGCACTACCCGAAAATGCGACGGACGTGGACAAAGAAAGCGCAGAGATCGATACCTTTGAATGCGACTTGACAAGTCCAGAGCAAGTCAGAGCTGTTTTTGAGAAATATGGCAGAGGCAGCATCTGGGGCGTTGTCCACATTGCAGTGCGTGTGTGTTCCGGCCGCCTCGTGTGAGCGGTGCGCCTTGGCCCACACTGACGTTTTACAGGCCTACAAGGCAGTTGGCGAATCGGTCGAGATACCTTTGACTTACTATACCAACAACGTCTCTGCGACCATCTCACTCTTGCAGATCATGTCAGCCTATGATTGCACTCGGATTGTCTATTCTTCATCTGCGACCGTGTACGGGACACCTCCGACCATCCCGATCCCCGAAACAACACGCTTGAAAGCCGACAGTCCTTACGGAAAGACCAAGGTGATGTCAGAAACGATCATCGATGACCTGTGCCATGGTAGATCATCGTTTATTTTCATGCGATGTCACGCTTACCCACTGGCGCAGCTGAACCCGAGCGTTGGCGTGCTATCTCGCTTCGTTACTTCAAGTGAGCATGTTTCTACCCCGAAGTTGATTTGTCACTGAGAGCTCGATGTAGCCCTGCTGGTGCTCATCCTTCTGGATCGATTGGAGAAGATCCACTTGGTCGTCCTGGGAATCTCCTGCCGCTATTAGCCCACATGGCTATCGGGCGAGTGGCCGATACAACGCTCAAGGTGTTTGGAAACGACTATCCTACCCCGTAAGTTGGAATGAGAACATATATATACCCATCACTGACCGATCCAGGGATGGTACATGTGTTCGGGACTACCTCCATGTGCTCGATCTGGCATCTGGGCACTTGCTTGCCCTCGATGCGCTCGCGCCGGGCTCCAAAGTGTTCGACAACTGTCCCGATGAAGCTCGTTGCAAGGCTTACAACCTTGGCAAGGGCCACGGGATGAGTGTTCTCCAGATTGTCGATGCGATGAAGAAAGCTACCGGATTCGACTACAAGTATGAGATCATTGGCAGGCGGTGCGTATAAGAACGGACTGTACCTTGCTCTGGCAGCTAAATGTTACCGATGGCAGACGTGGCGACGTCCCGGATCTGACTGCCGACCCAACGCTTGCCGAGAAGGAGCTTGGATTCAAGGCGCCACAGACGCTGGAGGTGATGTGCCGGGACCTGTGGAACTGGCAGACCAAAAATCCGCAGGGGTACACGACGGAGCGGTGACATGAGGTAGGAGAGATATCTACGCATACATAATAGATTGTAATCGGAACACTGGAGCTGTCAACCTGTCTCGGGCATCCGCTCTCAATTCGAGCTTTTCATTAGGCCCTATGACCACTGCCAGCGTTGGATGGGTGTGTTTATATAAGCAAGATAGCCTCCCAGTAACTCTATACAAGTCCGATCTCCAGTCGCATCTCTATACGCTGATCTGCCCTTTACACAATGGTTCGTGTCCTTGGACATGTAGAGAGTGTCAGATACTCAAGTTATCATCTGGACAGTCCTCGTCCGGTTGGGAAATTCGGATGTCGTCCACCCACAAGGTCCCCTACTATTTCAACGGAAATACCAACGCCTCGACGTGGGACCCGCCACTACCCAAAGACGAAATACGCAAACTTCCGGGTGCACAGTATCTCGAACAACCAGCGCAGATCAGGGCGAGCCATCTGCTAATCAAACACAGGGAGAGCCGACGTCCGTCGAGCTGGAAGGAGGTACGTGATATATATCCCCATTTATCGTTTCGTGTTCACCGATCGCGTTTGGGCAGTCGACAATTACTCGGTCCAAGGACGAAGGGATCACCATCTTGCGAAAGCATCAAGCAGAGATCAACGACGCCTCGAACAAGTCGGACACGTTTGGTGAGCTGGCGAAGGTGCATTCGGATTGTTCGTCGCACGACAAGAGTGGCGATCTCGGCCTGTTTGCTCGCGGTCAGATGCAAAAGCCGTTTGAGGATGCGGCGTTTGCACTCAAGGTGGGAGAGATCAGCGATATTGTGAGCACGGATAGTGGCGTTCATATCATCATGAGAACGGCGTAGAATGAGGTGACCAGCGCACTGCAGGCGAATACATAATTGTGTATTGATACTACTAGGTCATTGACTGACATTGAGAGCATTGCTACTAGCAACGGCCCGCGCAGATGAGAACTGCAATTTGCACAGCCTACTCGAGTTCAGTCAGAACCGCCCTACTACGTCCGCTAATACGACCCTTTTTTTTTTTTCCTTCTCGAAGTCTCACATTACCCACGTATTGGCCGCCTTCTTGGTCCAAGGGTTCACCGTTACTCCACCAAGTCACTAATTGCACAACTTAACTTATACATAGAATTGACATGGAAGCATTCATGGACTCACAGGACGTTCTACTCTCCGTGCTACCCACCATCTTGGTCCCAACGGTCATTGTCCTTGCGCCAATTGCCTATCTCATGCTCTCTAATAGGCAGAAGCTATCTAGTGAGTCTCAACGAAATCTCCGCGCTTTGCGCTCTGTTTGGAAGGGACGACGACGTTATTGTAGTCAGGTGCCCAAACTCGAGGCTCCAAATTACACATCCCTTCAACCGCCCTATCGATCTATCTAATATCTGATCTTCTCAGGACACCATGAGTTGCCGGGCAATGGTGCAGCAGCTGATTCGTCGACGACTGATTACTCAAAGTTCGACACGTCGAACCTTCGGGTAACAAAGATCCTCATCCACCCTATCAAGGTAGGTATCCCTCAATCGTCATGATCTTCGCTTGCCTGATTGACGTTACCCTAGAGTTGCAGAGGCACGTCGCTTCAAGAAGCAAGGTACACGTTAGAGGGCCTCGAGGTGCGTCTCGGCAACAGCCATCCCCGAAACATGTTTACTCACAAAACAAATCATCAGAATGATCGAAAATGGTGTATCATTAGGGCCGACAATCATGTTGTCGTGACAGCTCGGCAAGTGAGCAAGGTGCGTTCTAGTCTGTACAGTAGATGGTTCCCGCCTTTTTGACCTCAGTGTCGTGGTGGCTTAGCTCGTGTTGATTCACCCTCGTGTCATCACAGACCCTTTAGCTCCCGAAGGCGGCCGTCTTCAAGTCACTTTCCCAGAGGATTCAGGCTGTGAAACATTCTCCCTTCCGCTCAATCCCAGCGAAAACACATTCCGGAAGTGGGAAAGGTGAGGTATCTTGGCCAACGACATCCTTTATCTTGCAGCCCTGCTGAGCGCGTTAATAAGTGTTGATGTTGAACTCTGGGGTAAAAAGGATATTCAAGGGTACATCTGTGAAACCAACGGAGGTCGATCACCGTCGATGATTTTATCGGAGTATATCGGCTACCCTGTTCACTTGGTGGTCAAGGGTCTACGTGTCCGGCATTGTCAGCCCACCGTGAGCTTTCCGAAGCTAGATGCCCCTTCATATTTCCAGGACGCATACCCACTTTTATTGGTATCCGAAGAGAGTGTGGGGGCTGTGCAGGAACGAATGAGAGATATGGTGGGTACACAGGGGATAAGCGACAAATGGGCCGAGGAAGAATTAAAGATTGAGCGGTACGTGAAAACATCAGCTGCGATGCGTGCCTGGATGTTGATATGATACTTATATGGCAGATTCCGGCCCAATATAGTTTTCAAAGGGGCTGGTGTACCGTTTGTCGAAGATGTGGTGACTGAGCTCAGTATTTCCTCGGACAAGGAAGCTGTCGACGGGACGGCAGGAGTCATCCATCTTGTGTCCAAATGCACTCGGTGTCTGGTGCGAATTTATCTTGTGTCCGAAATAGATTTCGCTGTATTCTGATGTTGAGTGCCACTTGGTCGCTGCCAACTACTCTCACAGATGCCAAATGTCGACCCGGCTACTGGGGTTCGTGATGAAGCGGTCCCGTACAAGGTTATTATGAAGTTCCGGAGAGGGCTGGACCCGGCACGCGCTGGTGCACCGTGCGTGGGGTGCAATGGCGTTCTTACGGGGGAGGGCGTGGTGAAAGTGGGGGACTGGGTGCGGGTGGGGAAGATGGGGTTTGTGTGAGGTCAGATGGGCGTGCCACGGTGAGATGATTTCGCCGCAACAACAGCACGCTATATGAGCGCAGGAAGGAGGGTTTTGATAAACACGAAAGTAACCATAAAAGCTCTCATTTGACGTCCAATATGAGCCACGTTGGCTACAAGATAACTTGTGATCATGTTAGCTCGTGGGGAAAAATAAAATGATGGCAGATAGGAACAGAGTCAACCGATGATTTCCTTTTTCGTACTTGTCCCTCAACGGATCCATCCTTCCATCCGACGTCCCAGCTGGCCTCCTCCTCCTCCTCCTCCTCCTCCCCCTCCACCCAGATCCATCCAACCCACGAGGGAGCTCAATCACACCGCTTCCGAGGATGGTCATCGCCAAGTGGATCTCCTTCACCCACCCCGCCTCCGTCGTTTCAGACACCTTACTCCCAAAGCCCATCCCAATACCGTGCACGGCAGACGGGAAACAGTTTGGTCTAGAAAACGTGCGTATACCGTTCTACCTCCACCCCCACGTTCCTCTGATCAAACCCTCTCGTAGTTTGGCAACACTTGGTTCGTCTCCCCTTCCTTCCCACCGCCACATTCGCTCACGTACCCTTGTTCCATCTTTCCAGCTACGCCAATTCCGTACTCCAGGCCCTCTACTTCTGCACTCCCTTCCGCGAGCTCGTCATTCAGTATACCGATCCATATGCATCTCTTCAGAATGTCTTGTCATCCCACTTCGCTCCCATTCACCCTCCCACGTCCCCGGTGATCACCGCCCGCCGCAAACCAGATCGGAAATCTACCCAAGACCCCCCTCCGTCGAACCCCGCACCGCATCCTCCCACTCCGCCCGTTCCCTCCGCTCCGCGCACCCTCTTCTCCGCCCTCCGCGCCTTGTACATCCACATATCCCAAAACCCTGTCGACAAGGGCACCATCGCTCCACGTGCATTCATAGAAAAGCTCAGAGAGTTAAACGAGGGTTTCAGAAATACCATGCATCAAGATGCCCACGAATTTCTTAATTATCTATTAAACCGCATAGTCGAGGAGATCGAAGAAGAGAAGAAGCAGCGGCTGGCGTCTGGTGACGACCGTATGTCCAACCTCTTCGTCCCCCTGTTGTATTGACCCACTCTATCCCCAGTACCGCGCTCGATGAACTCTTCTTCCACTGCCTCTCATCCCCCAGTCATGACCGCCAGCGCATCTACCTCGAGTACCCCGTCGCCAGGCGCGACTTTCATACATCAAATATTCGAAGGCACACTCACTAGTGAAACCCGATGTCTCACGTGCGAGAACGTCCGTTTCATGCTATAATCCCATTTCACGTCATCTTACCACACCAATCCAGGTCTCCTCTCGCGATGAATCATTCCTTGATCTCTCAATAGATATCGAGCAAAATTCCAGTGTCACCGCTTGTCTTCGGCAATTTAGTGCAAGTGAAATGCTCTGTCAAAAGGAAAAGTTCTTTTGCGACGCCTGTTGCGACCTACAGGAAGCCGAAAGAAGGTCTGTGTGACAGTAGTGCTCTTGCTGCGTACTGCTGACAACTTGTGCAGGATGAAAATCAAGCGGTTACCAAACGTCCTCGCCCTTCATCTGAAGCGATTCAAATACCAAGAAGATGTGCAGAAATACATCAAACTTACGTATCGCGTTGCATTTCCCTTCGAGCTCCGTTTGTTCAACACCGTGGACGATATCTCGAACCCGGACCGATTGTACGAACTTTTCGCCATAGTAGTGCATATCGGAAAGTGCGTGATCAGCTATTTATGCCCTCGCTCCATTCCTTCTGACCTTGCTCCCCTGACGCGATCAGCGGTCCGAATCATGGTCACTATGTCAGCATCATCAGGACCTTAGGCACTTGGCTTATCTTTGATGACGAAACTGTCGACTCGATCAAAGAGTGTGACATCCCAAAATACTTTGGGGATTCGAATTCAGGGTCTGCCTACGTGCTATACTACCAGGCTGTGGACGTTGACCTTTCAGCACTTGGGCTCAGGCCTCCTAGCCCTGAACCTGTGGTGCAGCCTGTGCCACCATCAGAGTCGCAACGGGATTGGCAGCAGACTGATTCACCTGTGCTTGCGGCGCAGTCAACTCCTCCGTTACCACCCGGCCTCACCAACAACGATTTGCCAGGCTCTACCCCTGTGCCTCATGCTCTCCCACGACCGACCACGCCACCAATACAACCACCCCTTGAACCTTCCCGGAAGTCTCCACGCAAGGTGCCGTCGCAATTTTTGAAGGGTGCCCTCGGCCGTTCGGGTACGGTTGGACACGGACCCTCGCGCAATGACCCTGTACTCCGCCTAGATGAGAAATTCAGCTCCAAGCCAAGCTTGACGCCGATAACTATCTTTCCAAAGGAGGACCTTAAGCCATCGGAAGGTCACTCGGTTGGTGCTGTCAATGGCAAAGACAGGGATTCCGATAAAAGTATGATCAGTTGGCTTCGGCGGCGGTCGTTCAGAAACGTCAAGTCCCGGCCTAGTTTAGAGGTAAACGCGGATGTACCACCATTACCCCAAGGTGTCCTTGCAGCACCGGGCTCGCCTGTGCGAAATCAGTCCAGCTCATCTTCGAACAGCTCGAAAGATTCTCGCCGCCTACCTGATTCACCAACACCTAGTCATTCCTTTCCTCGCGTCTCTCCACTTCCTAACGGCAAATCGCCTCCGCTCTCTTGTGTAGCCGATCCGTTATCCTGCGAGACGGATTCGAAACAGTCGTCAGCTTCTGCGAGTGCCTATACCGCTCCCATATCCCCGCCCTTTGACCGACACTCGCAGCCGCGACCCCTGCCTCCTATACCTGCATCCCCGCAAACGCCCATCGTCGAAACACCACTTTCGTCGTATTCAAGCACGAGTATAGATCATAGTCACGCATCACGACGGCATGCCACACCCTCGACCAAAGATTTGATTCCCTCCGCTCCTTCTCCCAAGCCGCCCAGCCGACCTGCAACCTCTGCCGGCCCCCGTGCAAATACCCATCCACTGCCAGTCAGTGTGCCACCAAGCAGTTATTTGCATGTACCTAGCCCCAAGATCGCAACGAGCACATCGGATTCCAACAACGATACCGCCGTCGAAAGGCCAAAGTCGGCCCATGCCTCTTATAGTCTCATGTTGGCGTCACCAAACGCCTACACGCCACCACCACCACTGCCGTTCGTGTCCGTGCCCGTGCCCGTGACTGAGCCCGTGACTGCGACCAGCACGACCAGAAAAACGGCGACGCGGAAACTCAGTTTCAACACGCCGAGGCTTGGGTTCGGGAGGCGAGACAAGGACAAGCACTAGCACGTGCAGATGCGGGCTTGGCTCATGTCCCGTTTCCTCTCATCTATTCCCATCGCCATCGCCATCACTGAGCCATCCATCGGGACACTTATTTTTTTTTTGTTTCGGCCCATCGACGGTCAAGTAGACGTAGCATCGTTTGGTCATATTTTATTCCCCTCTGCTTTCCGCCGCCCATGCTGCCTCCCACTCATTCTTTTTTCTTGTTTTTTTATTCCCCTTTTTTTGTCGCAGGATGGAATTGCTCTCGTAAAATCATTGCAACGATATTCCCCATCTTTATACATACCTCACAAAGAGATGTAATGTACTGGGCTCACGATGTTGTAAAGTTACGCTCTGCTTAAGCACTAGATTACATGTCCGAGTCGGAAAGTGTCAACGGGCACGAGGGATTATTCATCCACGGACGCACATGTATGAAATCGTACGACGACAAAACGAGGGAAAGCAACATGAGAGCAAAGTAATATGTAGGCAACACAAGAGGCGAAGAAAAGAAAAAAGAAAAAAAAAGAGTGTACAGTAATGAATCACAGGTCGAGCATACGTGCATCGGCGAGGGGAAGGGGCCGACGCTGTCCATCGGGTGCTTGAAACCAACCAATGAGGCGACGATGGTCCCCTAGGACGGACGATACACATACCTTGTACAGGAGCCTTGGCAAAATCGATAACGTGAAGACGCGCGTCATCAGGTTTGACGTAAAAAACCCGTCCAGTGCCTTCGTCCCACGCGATCGCTTTCACCCCTGCCCTCAAATCCGTGCGGAGGTCCGGGGCCATGTTGAACTTGCACATGACGCCTTTCCGAGTATGCACTTCCTCGCGCATGATGTTCTGAAACAGGGTTTGTCTTGCTGCGGTATATCCGGCCGTCCCGTCGCTGACAGCAAAATGACTGTAAAAACCACGGACGGAAAGCCGCTCGGTAATGTCTTCCGTCCTCGTGACATACACGAGCGACCGCTGGGTTCCGGCAAGTACGAATCCCCGACAGTGGCCCCGCTCCTTTTCGTGCTCCCATGTGACCACGTGGTGGTTACCTGCGACTAGGTTCCCCAACCAGTAATGTGGAGTCGACAGCATGCTTTTGGGCAAAAAATGCCGAGGCGTGGGGTTGATCAACAATTCGTTGAATCGGGTTCCGCCTTCGCTGCGATAAAATATAGTGATGGGAGGGTGTTCGGCGCCGTCGGCTGGGTTGGCACATGGCACACTTTCATAGCCGCTCGGATCAGTGATTTGGATGCCTTCGACGTCGTCTGCGCGGAAGCTCATGGTCTGTTGCGCAAACGTGCTCTCCATTTCGTTGTCGCCGAAATCTGGAACGTCGAACATGGCCAGCGTGATGAGATCTTGGGAAATGGGCGGTGCACCCACACGGTCGGTGCTGGGGACTGTCGGGAGTTTGACAGCGCGGAGTACAAGTATTTGGCCCTGGTGGGGCAATATGCGCAAGTTGCATATGCTGTGGTGCTGAGCCGACAGTCGATGAGCACGCGACCAGTGCACGCGTATTTTGAATAGGATGACTCACGTGCGAAGAATATGGTTCCTCGCGGGCGCAGCAGAGCGTGGAGAGCATACCAACTTCGGTGAGCTCCTTGAAGACGACAGTTTCATGGTTTTTTACGACTGCCACAGTGGGGACACCTTCGATGACGGCTAAGTCGACCGCACCAAGCTCCGTGGCGCTCCGCAACACGCACAGGAGACGGAATGGTGGAGGCTGTGACGCAGCAAACTGAAAGAAAGCAGCCGAACCAGGGACAAGCCGAGGGTCCGACAAAGCGTCGAGCGCGTCGAGGGAGATATGTATGCACGTGCAGGCGTATTGAAGAGGGACAGGTGGATCGATTGGTTTTCTCGGATTTTCCAGTATGGGGTTATATATTGACGGGTCCACACTGCGGCTCTCGTCAGATCTCTGATTCGGCGACTACGATCTAAGGAGACTCACCCAGAACCGCTATAGCGGGAAGACATTTTGCGACGGATATACGCAATGACTATACTGGGTGTTCCATCGATGTTCATGTACTTGGCTTTAAGATTATAGGCTTTCTGCTTGACCGGCGTCTCCGCCAACGGGACAACCCCGCCTATGCGGTGATCGAGGGCAAATACGATTAAAGAATAATGAGTTTTGGCCATGTTGCACACAGAGGCAACCATGTACTTTCCTCCGGGGAGGACGACCATCGACTGAATGAGACGGTGGGTTTGGAAAGAATCGCGAGACAAGGGACAAGGATTGGGTGACAGCCAATTCTTTTGCAGCGAAATCGCCCTCGTGACCAACCTCTCCGCCTCGAACGACGTCAGGTATTGAGGTGAATGACGATGCGACGGTGGCCGCTGGGGAGCATTGGACCCGATTCGTTTGAGGAAATTCTTCCAGATGATGCCTTGGTGGGTGAGGTTGTAGTACAGTTTGCTAACCTGTCCACACGTGAAGCGCGTGTGCTCGCGACGAAGTCGAGGAGACGAAAAAAAAAAACGTACTCGTCGTAGAGAAAGGATGTCCTCGAGATCCAGGTAGCTGAAAACTTCCATAAGGATGTCATCCGAAAGCGCGTTCAAGCATGGAAGCTTCTCCGGTTGTGATACACGCGTGTCCCATGACCGCCCTGTGCGTCCTGCGCGCAGGGAGATACAAGATGGAAAAGTGAGCTGTCGGGGCCACAAACTTGAAGCCATCGAGCGCGAGAGGGGACAAACAAAGTTACAGTCACTCGAGAGGAGAATCCATGAAAGAGGTATTTACATATAAAATAGACGTTGTTGATCTTTGAGGTCGACCTTGTTTTACGCAGGAATTTGAAGTCGTCTCGACATCATGGCGACGATGTCAGAGGGATACAAGGATTCTTGTTGGTCGTCGAGTGTGAATACAACACTTGCCTTATATGACACTACACGCACCGTTAAACACTCGGTTGCCACCTTCGGTTCAACGCCCGCCATCGAACTCTGACAGCAAACTTGAATTCAGACGCTATCATACAAATACATTGGACTGCTTCATGGATACCAAGTCACAGCTTTCAAGGAACCTCCATCGGATCTCAGCACCCCCCTCCGAATCTACTAGTCAACCTTTATCACCAATTTACCAGCCGTCCTTCCGCTTGTCAAGTCCGTCTGCGCCTGTCTGACGCCTTCCGCGCTAAAAGGGTATTCCTTGTGGACGGTCGACCTCAAAGCCCCGCTCCCTACAAGGTCCCAAAGTTTGTTCGAGTAATACGATGCCTCACTCGCAGTGTATACGTAGTTCCCCAGCCTAAGACGGGGGTCACAAACAAGATTCGAACAAGAACTGGATATGCACGTACGTTGGTCTCAAAAGCTTCAAGTTCTTTTGGGTGAGCCTCAATGGCGCAAAAGGTGGGACAGGACCGGATGCATTTCCCACCGAGACGAGGGTGCCCTTTCTTCTCAGCATCTCAAAGTTTGAGTCGAAACTGTCAAAGGGTCAACGATGAAGGACGACTGCCACCATATTGGACCCACGTGTCTTTACCAACACCATCAAAGGAGGCGTGAACACCTTCTCCGTTCGTTATCTCCAGGACCCTCTGCACGGTGTTTTCCTTCTTGTAGATTATGACATGGTCTGCGCCGTTCTGTTTGGCAAGCGACGCTTTCTCCTCGGTGGAAGTGGTTCCGATTACAGTGGCACCGCGAGATTTGGCGAGCTGGCAGAAGAGAAGGCCCAGACCACCGGCAATAGTGTGGATCAGGATGAGGTCACCCCTCTGGACGTTGTACGCTTCCTCCATGAAGGTTATAGCGGTGAGACCTTGAAGAAGCACCGAAACCGCGGTAAGAGTAGAGACGGTATCGGGAACAGGATACACGGTCTTCCATGGTACAGAGATGTACCCTGCATGCGCGCACGCGGTTTCCTGCATGATATTTCCGTCAGATTCGTATGACGGGACTTGGGAATTGAACGCACCACAACGACGCGAGCACCCTCTTTGTACCCACGACTCCGGTACTCGGAGTCGCTGAGCACGGCCGCGTCGGTGGGCAAGCCAACGATCACTCCAGCCGCCTCTTTGCCAAGGACAAAGGGGAATTCAGGAGCGGGATAGAGGCCTTCCCTGCATGACCTATCAAATAAGATCCAAAGCCGGATAGGGGGGGAGGACTTGCCTAAAGTAAGTGTCTATGAAATTTACACCAAAGTACTCGGCCTGGATTTCGTGGTCAGTTGTAGCGCTGGCTGATTGACGAAGGACGATGTTACCTTCACGACGATATGGCCAGGTTCGACCTTTGGGAAGGGAATCTCCGTCTTCTCTAGCACCTCGGGGCCGCCATTCTTGGCAATGGTAATGGCATGGATCTTGGAAGGATATGCCATCGCGATTGAACTGGCCTGGACAAAATGTTACTTGAGTTGTGGATGGAGATAACCACGGACTGAGGGAAGTGCGTGACGGATTGCCGCTTCCCGGGCCGTGAGTCGATCGGGCATCCACCAATAAGCAACTGGGTATTGCTAGTAGGGTCATCACCAGATTTCATGTATACTAAGTAAAGCACTCGAGGTAGTACCCAGTTACTTAACCTGGCGTAGTGCGTGACTATTGGTGGACTCCACTCAAATAGATGGCCATGGGTATCGTAGGTTATGTACATCTATAATATCCGAGTCAAGAATGCATGTCCATGTCAACCCCCACTTCCTAATCCAACATCACTTTTCCAAAAGAGCTTGCTCCAGTATCTGATATATCAGGGCTACTTGTTCGTTCCTCTGCACCATCTCGGGTCGCTGCTCACGCAAGGCATCGATCTCCTGGGCGACCGGGTCGAGTCGTGACAACGGGCCCAGCAGCGATGAACTACTAGGCGCTGGACCGGAGGGTTTAAAGGGAGTCGGTGAGGTTGTATCAAGAAGGTTGTGGAACCGGAGCAGCGACGACAGCGCGATAAATGTTCCCGTCCTGCCCACCCCTGCAGAGCAGTTCACCATGATAGGTGCGTCAGAATTCCCAACCAGTGCCTCTTTGTTGACTTGATCTACCAGCCGCAGAAACCTCAACAAGCTAGCCTGGTCTTCATCCTCCGGGATCCCGTGGTCTGGCCACGTAGTATATAGCATGTGGGTGAACGTGATGGGTTGACCCGGATTCGCGCCCTGGGGGACAAACGATAACTTGCTCTGAACACAGTTTGCGTCCTCAATCTCTGTCTGCTCCACCAACGTCACGACAAATGGTTGAGCATCGATCCCGGGCTCTGGTGCGATTGTCATCGACTCCCCGATAATGGCGGGGAAGTACGGATAAGCTTTGATACGTCCATTTTCGTAGTTGAGCGTCACTTGCACGACGGTGCGTACTCGACTCCCCTGTGGAAGTGATGTGTCCGATGATGGTCCTACGGGCTGACTGATGACGCTCAGATACGCATGCGCAGTGTCCCGCAGTGGGGCTTGTGTGGCGATCCACCATTTCTGTCCGTGCAACTCCTTCACCCAGCTCCCATTGAAGTATCTCCCTTTTCCTTCCCCACAACCCAAGCAGCCTGTCTCGGAAATGCCCACTACGACGCGTGTGCGATCATAAGGTTCGATATTCGAGTAGCGATTACCCCATCGATTTGTGGGATTGCGACCAATCGCGACCGAATAATATTTGGAGGGGTCAGAATGCGATGGGGTAGATTGGGCAGCGGAAGCGCTGGGGTCGGTAGGAGGGGTATGGCGATAGCTAGAGCGTTCCTTCTCCCGTTTGGATAGCTCGGCGAATATAGAGCGTTGATAGGCGACTTCACGGGCTTGAATGAGCCACGAGGGGGTTGTAATGTTCAGATGGGAGGTCATGTTGATCGATTGTCGAATGGATCCAGCGAGAGCTCTGGTTGAGCTTTTAAAGGCTCCGAAGCAACCATGTCTCGTTCCCACGCGCTCACTGGTGGCACACAGCAGACACTGGCATGGAATGGATCCAGCCAAATCCCGCGAATTGAGCGCCAGATCAAGGCGATGTCGGGTGCCTACAAGTCGCTCATAGCATCGAACACGAAAATCAGGTTGGTTTCCCCTCGCTGACATGGGGTCATCGATTCATATTCCAAGCTATTAGAGTCAGCTCGGTACTAGACAAGGCAGTCGGTAAGAAGCACCTAACGGACGGCAACCCAGAGACATGCTGGACGTCTCAGCAGGTGTGATACAGCTTGAGACAGGAGTTGCGATTGACTGACTAGCCGATCAGGGTCTGCCGCAGTTCATCCAACTTGTATTCTCTGAGCCTGTACTGCCGCAGAGAATCGCATTAACCTTTCAAGGAGGATTCGTCGGCATCCAATGTGCAGTAGAGGTTGCTGTATCTCCTGAGGAACCAGTGTGGACGACATGGACCCATATTCATCCAGAAGACGTCAACAGACGCCAGATATTTGAGCTACCTGGAGAGGGGGAAGATATCCAGTGTTTGAGGCTTGTCTTTGAGAGGAGTTCTGATTTTTTCGGTAGAGTTACCATCTACGAGCTCGGTGTCGAAGGCTTATGATTATGAGCTCTCAAAACTTGGGCGTCGTAACACTCAAACCAACACGTGACTTGGTGGTTTTCAGTCGAGATGTGCAATCAACCAACTCCATTTCGTGATAGTACATGCGATGAGCTACAATTGACAAAGAGCTGACCTTGGCGTAGCATCTCCCTTACCGCCTTAGACTTGACTAGTGCTTGCTAGGTGTGGGTTTGCTCACTGCAGATTGCGAGGTCACAGAACCAAGCTTGCTAGACGCGACAGAAAGCACAGAGGCAAGGATCGACTGCACTGGCAGGGCTGTGCTCTGTGAGACGATGTTGGGTACCTCCGAGAGTGCCGATGTAGGAAGCCCTGACGGTAACTGTCTGCGCATCCGGGTCTGGGGTGTTGACGAGGCTTGCGGGGTAGACACGGTACTGACGGTGTTCGTGCCTATTCGGTCTGTAGAAACTGCCGAAACATGGCTGGTCGTGGTCGGCAAGAGTGTCGTCAGGGACGTTGAATCGGAGGAGGGAGGTGCTCTGGCAAGCATGCCTCTGGCGGTTCGATTTTGCAGTTCCTGCGCAATTTGCTGTGCGAGTTGCTGTGCGAGCTCGGGCGATATCGGAATCGCACTCTCCAGGTTTCCAGAGGTGCTAACAACGAGGCCAAGAATCGCATTAAACAGGGGCTGTAGGGCTGTGCGGTAGTTGAATAAATGAAGTGGTCAGGATATAAATTACGGACCATTGATGAGAGAACTGGAAACTTGGCGGACCGCGAGCGAGTTTGCATGGTCAGAGACAACCGCTGGGGCACCGTGAACACCAGGAGCGAGCAAGTGGGCAAGTGCGAGGAGAGCAACAGAGGCAAGAGAGAATCGCATGGTAGAATGTACTCGGTCAGAACAAGACGCAAGCAGGAGTAGGCTGTTTGTTTTTTTTAGATATAAATATGGACGGGTGAAGAGGACGAGGGAGAAAGGAGACAAGAAGGAAGGGGGGGTGAAGAAAAGACGGAGAGAGCGACCGCTTTTATAGACGAGGGCGGCTGACCTCGACGACGTCATGGACTACAACTCGACGTCATTGAACGCCAACAGTCTAGAATGGACCTCGTCTGCGCTCCATCTCCCACATTTCCTCCCTAAACGGCCGATATCGCGCCCGATTATCGCCCACCGACGCGACAAAGAACTGCCAAAGCTCAGCGAGCGACTGGCCCATGCACGACGACAGCAGGCACCATCCCAGACTGGCGACACTGGCAAAGAAGTGTCAGTTGCAAAGAGAATATTTGGCACTGAAATACTTGCGTGAGCAGGACGAGGAAGAGTAGCACGAGGACGAGCGACTGCTCCATTGAAGACGGACGTTGGCCGTGTCAGGTCATCAAACTTATCAGATTTACCTTGTAAAGCATGTAATTCCCACAGCTTACGAGTCTTTCGCCCGCCGTGCAAATTTAAGTAATTAATTAATTTCTTAGTTAGACCGGGCCGACCGAGCTGCGGGTTAGTCTTTAACACGATGCCAAGAAACATCAGCCTGTGCACGCTCTTCTCCCTCGTGCAGCCATGTACCAGTCAGCAACCAGCCCATCGACCTCTCCAGAGGTGCGCCCGCTCTCTCGTCCATGCTTTCCCACTCAACCATGTCACCCAGCTGCCCGTAAATAATAGGGACGAGTCGGACGACATAGAAATGAAACAACGCAGACCAATCGCAGAGTCTCTTCCTGACCCATACATGTTCCGTGTAGGCCTCAAATCCGACGACGAACTTTCTCAGTTGCGCCGTCGTCACAAGCACGGCAAGTCTCTTGAGTCGTATCACCGAAAACAAAACGACGTGCGGGTCCACACACTCTTATCCTTCGTTCCCCACAACCATTCACTCTCTTATCCCCCACAGCTTATTCATTCACTCCTCAAACCAATGGCCGATCACACCAAAGAGGCCAAAGATCTTGAAGAGGCTTATCGTCTTTCTGTACGCTTTCTTGCCTCTCCCGTTTGTACAAGTCTTATCGTGCTTCCCCAATCCAGATCAAAATTGCTGTCTGGGCAAGCCTTGCCGCAAATTTCACTCTTTGCGTCCTTCAGCGTGCGTCTTCCCTCAAAGCCTCATCTCTCTGACCCCCTGGATGATCATCGCATAGTTTACGCTGCTATATCTGCCACCTCACTTTCCTTGATTGCCACTGGAATTGACGCCTGTTTCGACATTGGCAGCAACGTCTTTCTGTATATCATCAACAGAAAAGCCGAGAAAATGGACGTTAACAAATGGCCGGTAGGCGGCGCTCGTTTGGAGACCATCGGAAATATCATCTACGGTGAGATTCTCACAGCACTCTTCCCGGTCGCTTGCACTCACTCTTGTCGCAAGGTTCCCTGTTCGTTGGTCTCACTGGCATCACCCACCCCTTGGAGCTAATGTCTGCACAGAATGTCCTCGGTCAACCTCGTTATAGTTGTCGAGTCCATTCAAGCATTAATCACACATTCGTCCGACACGTCCTTTAACCTTGCCTCCATACTAGCGGTCGCGGCAGCTCTAGGTGATACGAGAGTGTCGTTGACTGCTGCCGAAACTAACTACTTATTTTGAAACGAATTATCCGTCAGGGGTCAAGATTGTACTCTTCCTCTACTGTTATACCCTTCGCTCCAAGTCAAGTCAGGTGCATACCCTTTGGGAGGATCACCGAAATGACATATTTATCAATGGTTTCGGTATGCCGTTTTGTTCGCTAGATCCCGTCCTTTTCTGATGCCATAGTAGGTATCCTCATGTCTGCTGGTGGCAGCCGATTGCGATGGTGGTTGGACCCTGTCGGTGGCGTTCTGGTAGGCATTCATGAAGGCGACCTTACCTCTGGTTGAAAATTCTTCCCAGATCGCCGCGGGTGTCATTGTTGCATGGCTGCACACAATCTACAAAGAATTTGGCCTCCTGGCAGGGAAATCTGCACCAAACGAATTTATTCAGCTTGTCATTTACAAGGCCATGACATTTAGCACAGACATAGATAAGATCGATACTGTCCGTGCTTACCATAGCGGCCCAGTACGTCCTTTTTTCAGGATGACACCACCAGTTCCGTAACTTCGCCTTGGCAGGATTATTTCGTCGAGGTCGACATAGTCATGGATGCTTCAACCCCCCTATGGAAGGCACACGATATTTCTCAGCAGCTCCAAGACAAGCTCGAAGATCTTCCAAACGTCGAACGGGCATTTGTCCACGTCGATCATGAAACCACACATGCACCTGTATGTCTGTTCTCCTCTCCCCGCTCTTGATAATTCTCATGACGGAAATCCAGGAACATCGCAAGATGGTGTAAGATGGGTTGTGTTCTTCATGTCTTCCAGATTTCTCGTAAATAGTACTGGACTGGTTGAACAGTCGAAAACGGAAAATGATCTGTAGTATCTAACAAGTTATTCACCCATGCGCTCGACGTAAGCACCTTTCCTGGCCCACACCAACTTAGCAGAGAAGGATGGCAGCTATGAGGCCTACTGTACATGTAAACCATGTGCCACGTTTCAGAACGAAATTTTAGAAAATCAGAAGAAAAGAACGAAAATCGTGGAAATTTTTTCAATAAAAACCTCCTTTTATTGATTGGGAACATTTATTGCACTGTCGTCGCTGCTCCGGTTCCACAACCTTCTTGATACAACCTCACCGACTCCCTTTAAACCTTCCGGTCTAGTGCCTACCAGACCGTCGCTACTGTGTCCGTTGTCACAACTGCTGTCACAACGAACACATCCAGCTATCGCGAATCGGGTTCGCAGTTTCTCACAGCGAAGCTGCCAGATATAGTTCTCCTCGAACGAAGAACAGATAAACCATCTAAATAAAACAGGGATTACACTTGGCATGTTACCGACAGACATTTCTTGTAAGCACGGCAGTATCTCACCCGGTCCAGTGAGGTGGAGAACACCACTCAAAAAGATAGGCATCATAGGTTATGCACATCTATGGTGTATCGTCGTACAAACCAATATCAAGAATGCATGTCAATCGCACTCCTATCGAATGGAACGTCACTTGTCCGAAAGAGCTTGCTCCAGTATCTGATATATCAGGGCTACTTGTTCGTTCCTCTGCACCATCTCAGGTCGCTGCTCACGCAAGGCATCGATCTCCTGGGCGACCGGGTCGAGTCGTGACAACGGGCCCAGTAGCGATGAACTACTAGGCGCTGGACCGGAGGGTTTAAAGGGAGTCGGTGAGGTTGTATCAAGAAGGTTGTGGAACCGGAGCAGCGACGACAGCGCGATAAATGTTCCCGTCCTGCCCACCCCTGCAGAGCAGTTCACCATGATAGGTGCGTCAGAATTCCCACCTCCATCAACCAGTGCCTCTTTGTTGACTTGATCTACCAGCCGCAGAAACCTCAACAAGCTAGCCTGGTCTTCTTCCTCCGGGATCCCGTGGTCTGGCCACGTAGTATATAGCATGTGAGTGAACGTGATGGGTTGACCCGGATTCGCGCCCTGGGGGACAAACGATAACTTGCTCTGAACACAGTTTGCGTCCTCAATCTCTGTCTGCTCCACCAACGTCACGACAAATGGTTGAGCATCGATCCCGGGCTCTGGTGCGATTGTCATCGACTCCCCGATAGTCGCAGGGAAG
>JBBPNO010000202.1:0-39699 GCA_038090915.1 Boletus eberwhitei
AAGAGAAAAAAAGAGCCAAGCGTCCACGATCATCGCCCACAAATCGCTCGTCGCGCAAATAATAATATTACAGCGTATATGGGTATACGAACGTGGGGAAGCTGGGGGGGGGGGCTTGTGGGGGTGTGTGAGGAGTGGAGCAGTCATGTGGAAGTCTGGGGAAATCAGCAAATGAAAGTAAGAACAACAACAAAGGAGTTTTTTTTTGGATGTGGGAGGATCGATGCTGTAAAGGGAGAAGCAAGAGAAGCACGTCGGATGGTTATTCGGTCTGTCCATGCCTAAATGCTCCTCGGAAACGATCCCACATCGTGTTGGCGTGGAAACTGAACATGAAGATGGGGGAGGGAGGAGAGAAACAGAAGAAAAAAAAAAAGAACGATTGGTATGGCCGATACCGTCTCGTGAAAAGAAATAACAATCTGGGAATCGTGGTGTTATGAGAGAAAGAAAGAAAAAATATGGCAGACACTTTCATCAGGAATGCGCAGCGCCCTGTATGTGCAAAAAAGCTGTGTCATCAAAAGAGTTATAACACCAGGTTGGAATCTCGAAGCGAACTACGGAGGTTGAGATGATATAGGTGTAGAAGTCTGTGGGCTTAGCGCCTAACAATGACTGGGCAGATGATATGCAGCGATGGTGATGATAATGACGGCATGACGAACAGCATTAGATGAAGAACTGGGTACTGCAACGCCATCGCATCAGAACCTGCCCGCATGCTCAATGGACGAACAAGACTTACTGCATCCGACTGCACGCGTGCACCTCCATCTCCTCCATCTTATATGAGTTCAGTTCCTCCTTTATTCGTTGCGCCAGAGCCGGCGTCAGCCGACTCCACGTAGCCGGTTCACTCCTCCGATCATATACCGTCGACGAAAATGTATCGTACACTGACAGACTATCCGCAAACACGAGCTTTTTGGCTATCGCCGGACCAGAGGCCGAACGATGCGAAAGCGTGGCGGGAATTGCCGGGATCGTTGACAGTGCCGGTGCGGACAAGTTTGGCAGCGAAAACAGAGAGCCATGGTGTGGCGAAGAACGTCCTGGTTCTGGGTCGGGGAAAGAGGAGTCAGATGAAGAAGTAAACGGAGAAGTAGGGAGGTTGGGTATGTTACCTCCCACATTACCAGCGTTAGCATTAGAATGTGAAGACGAATGCGATGGGTGTCGGTGTAGACCGTCGATATGATCCGGGTCTGGTGAGGGTATACGTGCTAATGGTCCTAGCTCAGAGGCTGATCCGGGATGTGAGTTGTAGGAATTGGAACGTATGCGATTGAAGGATGGGTTTCCCGCTTGGTCTGTGTTAAACGTGTCTTGGCTGTAGTTCTCAGCACCTTTAGAAACGAAAACGAGGTCAACAAGAATGGTTCGCAATCGAAAATCAAACCACAGTCGCCATCGAGAGAACGCATACAAACGCCCGATCAGTCCGACCCACCACAAACCCGACCATGCACGCACCTTTCAAGATTCCTTTGGCAGGCGATCTCGATTTGTCTATGCTTCTCCGCATAGAGCTTGCCCATTCGAGCACTTCTTCATCCTCCCCCTGTGACCCAACCGCAATGCGAATGGTTTCGTCTTCTTCCTCTGGCCACGGCTCGTCATCGTCCCACCCCTCGGAAAGATTGTTCAGGTTCTGTGGCACGCCATACCCTGGCCCATGCCCATCCTCGCTCCCTGAATCGGAATCCTCCTCCACAATGACTCGCGTCCCATCCTCTGCAATCCTCCGACCTGGCCCAGGCGAATCCCCTCTTGCCGTTGCCGTATTCTTTTCCCACGTCGTCGGCACCGGGACACCGTTAGCGCTCGCCCCGCCCCTGGCCTGCTGCGCTTGACTTGCCTGCACCTGAGCCTGCGCCTCTACAGCGGCTTTCGCCTTGGCGGCAGCCTCTGCATTCGACTTGAGCGTATGCTGCCGCGCAAGCTTTGCAGCGGGACTCAACCCGCTCATGCTCGCGTCCGACCAATCGCCGCCTGACCCGCTCCCCCTATCGAGCTCCGCGACCGCGTGCGATATGGTAGGCTCAGCGACACTTCCCTTGGCATCTTTTTTCTTCTTCGGCTTCTTTCCCGAGGAGCTGCCCGCCTCTCCATCGCCGTCCCTGTCCCTGTCCTTGTCCTTTTTGTCTTTGAACAGGGACGTGATGCCAGCGAGCGAGTTCCGCCGAGCGAGCTTGCCGATGGAGCCGATCTTGCGGATGACAACGGACGCCGAGGACATGGTAGAGGAGAGTGAAATGTTGTCCGTCGATGCGTTGAGACGTGAATTGAACAAGGACGCCGCACGCGATCTTTTCTTGCCTGTGGTGGCCGTCGCAGTGCCGTTTCCACCGACGGTGGTCCCAGCGGTCACTGCCGTCATGGTGCTCGCGGCGTCATTTGCGTCGGTGGGGCTGGGTGGTTCGCCGTCGTTCACCTTGGAACTTGAGCCGGCCGACTCGTCCTCTTCCTGCAGCGCCTGCGCCGCATTTAATGAGAGCGCACGTCGCAGCCGACCCTTGAGCCCCCCGCTCTTGACGGCACTTGTCCCGCCGAGACCCATGGCAGAGTTCTCGAGCATGGCAGCGAGGTCGGAGTCATCCCTCGATATGCGCCGATCTGCATGAGAAGTTGCATGCGAGGCCTGCGGGCGAGATGCTGGAGGTATGGCGGGTGAGGATGTGGTAGTATAGGTGGCTCCTTGGGAGAGCGGGGAGGGGCGTGCTGGGCGGGCCTGGGTAGAGTGAGAAGAATGGTGAGAATGTGATGAAGGTGTAGATGTGGACGACGCCGAAATCGATGCAGAGGGACGGTGTGTAGCCGAGGAAGCTGTCGACGAGGACGAGCCAGTACGGTGGTGCGGAAGTGGGTGCGCGCTCAATGTTCGCGATGAAGGGGCAGTATTGGCGCTGGCGCTGGAGGATCCACTGCCTGTGCGTGTGCGTGTCGCGTCAGGCGCTGATGGTGGAGGAGTGGCGGTCTGCGGAGAGGGGCCACTCCGACTGCGCATGCTACCCTGGTGGGAGGAAGAACCGTTGAGATGCGCATGCGAGGTCGATTGTCCCTGTAGGCTGCTGGTACGCTGTCGGTTGTTGCCGCTGCCGTTCCCATGGTTCGAGTTGCTCGAGTTGACAGAGGTGGAGGAATCAGAGGCTTCGCCCCTCGCATACGGTGGCTGGAATGATCCTGCAGGACGCCAATCGGACTCTTGTGGCTGTGTGCGGCCTGAGACGGGGTTGGGAGGCCGACGATAAGGGTGGAAGCCCTCGTACTGCTGTTGTGAGCGGGGAGTATCCGCAGAGGCTGTACGATGTGTATAAGCGGGAGCGTGGTGTGAAGAATGTTGTGGATGCGGGGGAGGGGTGCCACTGGGGAAGTGGTTGAAGAGCTGGTTTGGATTAAAATACTCCGCGGGAGAGGCGGGGGCAGAGGAGGAACCGGAGCGCTGGGATGATGGTGGGATGGGGGCGTGTGAACCCATCTGAGCCTGGGCGTTGAACATCATATGCTGATAGGCCCACTGAGCGAGTTGGGCGTTGGCAGCAGGATCAAAGTAGTGGTTTTGAGGTTGGTGTGGATGGAGAGGGTAGGGTTGTGCCGGTAGCTGTTGGTGTTGGTTTTGGTAAAATGAAGGGTAAAAGGGTTGGGTGGATACGGATGGATTCCATGTGCCCTGGGACTGTGATACGGGATAAGGATAAGGTTGCTGAGAATGCTGCTGGAGGGTTTGTTGCGGATGGGAGGAAGAAGAGTGATCGTTGGCGGGGGAAGAACGCTGGCGAGGGATAGTAGAATTTGAAGAGACTTCCATAGTGTGATCTCGAGGGGGATGCCAGTCGGATGGAACGAGAACGGCCATGGACTAGATACCAGGAAGTAACTAGAAAAGATGGAATAAGGATCTCGTTATGAGAGGGAAAAGATTAACGCAGGCCAGCGAGAGAAAGCGGGCAAGGTGCTGCGAAAGGCAAGGGAAAGGGAAGCTGTGAAGAATGAGGGGAGTGAGAAGAGCAGAGAGAAAAAAAAAAGACACACTGAGGAGAGCGTGAATGGGTTGGGAAAGAGAAGGAAATGGGTCAGGACAAAGACTGAGCAGCCACGACCGTCGCGGGTGATGGAGGAAGAGAATAAGCTAGGGGATATGAAGGGGATTACGTTGAGCGGAGACGATGACTGGGAGGAGGAGGAGGAGGAGGAGGAGGAGGAGAGCCGCGACGAGGACAAGGAGGGCGCTGCTGCGAAGAGCAGCGAAGAAGGTGACTTTGATGGGACGGACCAGTTTGACCCGCGTTGCAGTCTCGCTGCGTAACAGCCACCGATGACAAACAGGTCACAACACCTCGTCGCTGTGGACGACGACGACGACGACGACGACGTATCCAAGTACCAATAAGCAAGAGCAACGCTGTTTTCGCCCAAGAGCGCGAATCTTTTACTAGGAGGTTCGTCGAACGGGAAGATTTTGAAGGAATGCCTAATGTCAACTCGTTTCAAAGGCTTTTACTCCGATCAAAAGAATCTCCTTTAGCTATAGCGGCGCGCTGTACGGCCACGCCATCCCGTATACAAGAACGCGCTCATCGAAGTTATCCTTGTACGCTTCTCCAGGTACAGCTTCGAAGACGTACTGTTCAAGTTTTTGAATGGCCATTGTACTCTAAAGTCACGTCTTCGATACAGTCGCCCATCCAAAGGATTCACTGGATAAACCACCGTGGACTCCCTTACGCTATCATCCGATCTATTCTGGATTTTATCGTCTCGGCGACAAACTCCAGCGCCGCTCAACTTGAATGTGTACAATGTATCCCCCGTTCTAATCGTTTTGAGGGAACTAATCTCGTCTTTCCTCCTAAGGCTCCACCTTCAAGTAGGTAGTAATTCCCTCCGTGTTACCCCCTAATCCACGGATCCGGTGGTATCAGAATCAGAATAAGCATTTCCTTCCTCCTCTATCTTTAATGGATCATGCTCCCGATTCCGTGACTGCATACGTTTCCTCTATTTTCTTCACCAATGCCTTGAATTTCTCGGCAGGTACCAACATCGCTCTGCCCGCCAGATCCAACCCCACACTTTCCGTATCGCGCGGTTGTGCGTCCGTAAACGCGTATGTCACCGTATGCGTCGCGTGCTATATCCCCCATCGGATCAATTCGAACCGTCTTGTCGCAAATGCGTCACCGACTCACTTGAATGATTTCTTCATCTTCTGGATGGAACCCATATATACCATCCTTACTCGGTTTAGTCTGGAGATGTGACGTCGACCTGTACCGCTTCGAATTTCGTTGGGAAGTAAGCATGGCTTCCTCTTCTGCCGGCGATAGTCGGTAAACGCGCGAAATGAACATAAAATGCGTGAAGCTATACGCTTGACCCTGAAGAGCAAATAAGACATCACGTGATCCATGGAATCTACAAGAGGTACCTCTTCGATTGCTTCGTCAATCTCCTCTGAGAGCATCCTGTACATTGGGGGCATGACTTGCACCGGCATGTTGATGAGTCGCTCGCTCAGGACGAGTCCGACGTGGTGTTTGGGGTGATTTTGTAGGAGCGACGAGAGGGCATTGTGGAACACTTGGTCGGCGCTCGTTTTCGAGAGCACGTAGTCGATCAAACCTTGCAAGCCTGGATGATCCTGTATTCCGTCAGTCCGACTCCTAGGAAGCAGACAAACACGCACACGACAACTGAGCACTGTCAAAATCGCATACGGATCTGATTCCTTCTCTTCCTCTGTCTTGACCGTACTCCCTACGCCGCTCTCCTCGGCCACGGTGGCGATCACGTCGGTGAGGGGGCCTGTCTGGATGCGTTCGGCGTCGGGTCCGAGAAGCTGGACAACCAGCCGATGTATGGCGTGATAGTCGTTGGTGGCGTCGACGTTGTAGTAGTCAAAGTTGACGTCGACAAGGGCGGAGGTCTACTGGTGGGGTGGGCGTGGATATCAGTGGGACATGCGGTAGGGCGCACTTGTTCGTCTGAGCTGGCATCGTCGACGTCCATGTCGGTTTGCTTGCGTTTCGACATGGTGTTAAGAAGAGTAGATCTATCCGTGATCGGAGCGGAAACCGGAGCAACTATGTCTCTATGCTTACATAATACGACTCCCGCGTTCGGGGTGAAGGGGTCACCGTGACAGCGGGGGCAACACTATCCGGCACTCATCCACCAACCCCCCTCACCGTTGTACACGATGGCCACGACAACCACAACCGTCGTTGAAGAGGGAAAGCTCCTCAGCGAGTCTTTGGCCACCGTCAAGATACAAGTCGGCCAGATGAAGCGTCATCTGGTGCGTTACGCGTCTACTGTCCCTGTCCATTCTCCCAGTGACCGGACAGGGGGAAGAGAACGGAAACGAGCGTCGGTGCTCGTGTGCTGATGGCGTATCCCTAGGACAACGATGAAATCATGGACGCGCTCAAAAGCGCTAGTCTCATGCTCGCCGAACTGCGCACGTCCTCTCTCTCTCCGAAACAATACTACGAACTCTGTATGTGTCCCCATCCTTGACGGCACGGTTCGTTTCAACGTCTGACACCATACAACGCTAGACATGGCCATTTTCGACGCCCTACGCCATCTATCTAACTACCTCTACGATGCACACACCCAATCACGACACCATCTCGCAGATTTGTACGAGCTCGTTCAATACGCTGGAAATATCGTCCCTCGCCTCTACCTCATGATCACCGTCGGCTCCGTCTACATGTCTGTTCCCGACGCTCCCGTCAAGGAAATCATGAAGGACATGATGGAAATGAGTAGGGGCGTGTTGAACCCCATACGAGGGCTCTTCCTACGACATTACCTCAGTGGTCAGACAAGAGATTACTTGCCTGTTGGAACCGACACCGGGTGAGACTTTTCTGATATTATCGCGTCCGCTGCTGACACACCGCTCTTTGTCTTTTCGCTCGGTCGTCGCACAGTCCCCAAGGAAACCTCCAGGACTCGATTTCGTTCGTCCTCACCAATTTTATCGAGATGAACAAGCTCTGGGTGCGTCTTCAACATCAGGGTCACTCTCGCGACCGGGAGAAGCGTGAAATGGAACGTCGGGACTTGCGTATACTCGTCGGCACGAATCTCGTCCGGCTCTCCCAGCTCGATGGCGTCGATTTGGAGATGTACCAGACGGATATACTACCGGCGATATTGGAGCAGGTCGTCAATTGCAAGGACGTCATCGCCCAAGAGTACTTGATGGAGGTTGTCATCCAGGTAGGCATCTCGTTGTACGTGTAATATCGAGTGATTGACTCCCTGGTCATCGTGGCACTGTCTCTTGGGACTCAGGTGTTCACGGACGAGTTCCACCTACATTCGCTTGGACCCTTTTTATCCGCCACGGCCCAGCTTCACCCCAAAGTCAACATCAAGCTCATCGTCATTGCGCTCATCGACAGACTGGCGGCCTACGCCGCGCGCGAAGCGGAAAGCGAGGACCCAGAGGAGACAAAGAGGCAGGAAGAGGCTGCTGCGAAGCGACTGGCAGAAAAGGTTCGGTTGGCAAGAGAAAGGGCCAATCATGCATACCATCAACCGGAAGCCGGCAAGGTTGAGGGCGAGGACGCGTGGAGCAGCGCTGTGGAAGAGTCGGAGAAGAATATAGACACCACCTTTGGGGTTGGCGAGAAGCTAAATGGGGTCTCGTTGGAGGAGGGAAAGGGGAAGGAAAAGGATGGGTTACCCGTGAAGAAGTTCCGTGGTGTACCAGAGGATGTTCAGCTGTTCGAAGTCTTTTGGAAACAAGTTGTCGAGCTTATCAAGGTGCGTTGGACGAGATAGAGACGGATGACGAGTCTGACCCGTGATCGTAGGCCCGGCCAGACTTGTCAATACAAGATATCACGGCACTCTTAGTCTCACTCACCAACCTCTCCCTCAGCTGTTACCCGGACAGACTTGAATACGTCGACCAGATTTTGGGATTCGCACATGGCAAAATCAAAGAGTATGCTGATAGGTGCGTGTTACCTCTGCATCAACGCATCATGCGAGCCGTTGATGCTCAATTTTTTCTCGGTTTAGCCCAGATCTGCACGCTCCTCAAACCGCTGCTAATCTTGCAGCGTTGCTCGTAGCCCCGATCAACTCCTACCAATCCGTCCTTACCTTGCTCGCCATCCCCCGCTACGTCCCGCTTCTCACCCAACAACTCTTTTCTACACGGCGCTCCATTGCACACAGCGTCGTCTCGAGCGTGCTCAAGAACGAGACCGTGATCGAGACGCCTGGTGATGTGGATGGCGTCTTGGACCTGTGTCATGTGCTGATCAAGGATCAGACGGACGCCATTGGTGGTTCGGCGGTGAAAGATGTGAAAGAGATACGGAGACAGGGTCCTTATGTGGTGGAGAAAGAGGACATGGCTGAGGAGCAGGGTTGGGTGGCCAGGATGGTTCATTTGTTCCGGGCCGAGTCGTTGGCCGTGCAGTTTGAGGTGTGTTCCATGGATTCTGGCTGTGAGCTACGCAGGACGTCGAGACTGACGTGTTCAAAATCGTATAGTTGCTGCAAACTGCGCGTCGGCACTTTGAGGCAGGAGGTGAACGGATGCGCTATACCTTTCCTGCACTCATCACCTCGAGCATCAAACTCTGTCGGCGGTATAAAAACCGCGAACAT
Source organism: Boletus eberwhitei (assembly GCA_038090915.1). NCBI lineage: Eukaryota > Fungi > Basidiomycota > Agaricomycetes > Boletales > Boletaceae > Boletus > Boletus eberwhitei. The sequence continues at coordinate 8,644 of JBBPNO010000202.1, forward strand.
CTGGTAAGGAGCACGACGTCTTCGCACGCGGACAATGTTTTCTAATGTCCCCGACGCAGGAAGACGAGTGGCAATCCAAAGTGACCACCATCCTCAAATTCGTCCGTGAATGTACGTCCATTCTCGCGACCCAAGTCGACTCCCCCTCGCTCGCGCTCCGTCTCTTCCTCCTCGCCGCCCAAATCGCCTCGGAATGCGGGTCCGGATTCGAAGACCTCGCGTATGATTTCTATGTGCAAGCGTTCTCGGTGTACGAAGACTCGATCTCGGAGAGTCGGGCGCAGCTCGCGGCGATCACGTTGATCATTGGGACGTTGCAGGGGGCGAGGGTGTTCGAGGTGGACGGGTACGATACGTTGATCACCAAGGCGGCGTTGCATGGGGCCAAGTTGTTGAAGAAGCCGCATCAGGCGACGGCGGTGCATGCCGCGAGCCACTTGTGGTGGCAGGAAGCGGCACTGGATGGGGCCGAGGCTGAGGCTGAGGGAGAGGTTGAGCGTCAAGAGGGAAGTAAAGAAAAGGACGAAGGCGAGGGCGCCAAGGCTGTGAGTCCCCCAGTGCTCAGCGCTGGCTCGCTGTTCTGACGAGTTTCTGTCAAGTATCCACACCAAGATAGCAAGCGCGTGCTCGAATGTCTCCAGAAATCGCTCCGCATCGCACATTCGGCGACGGAGGATATCGTCACCGTTCAAATATACTGTGACACGCTCGATCAATATCTGTATTACTTTGATCGTGGGGCGCCTGCTGTGCGTTTCTCTCTCTCTCTTTCTCTCCTCTCGTGAAACGTTTTGACGTCTCGTTTACACACGTGTACTCGGTCGCTCGCAACAGGTCGCCCCAAAATTCATCGTCTCTCTCGTAGAGCTCATCACGTCGTCCATCGACACCATCACCTCGCCCTCGTCTTCTTCGTCGTACCTACACCCGTCGCAACGGATCGAAGGGGTTGCCTCGCCCGAGATGATCCAACGTCATTTCCGGAACACATTGCAGTACATCCATTCGAAAAAGACGTCAGAAAATCCGGGGCGGTATGAAGAGGTAGAGGTGGTGGGTGCGTTTTTGAAGATGGGGATTACGCGGTAGCGGGGGTGAGGCGTTTTTTTTGTTACTTAAACAACAGATAAAATATTTGAATGTTGTTTTAGCTATGCGATTTTCTTTTTCTTTACATGTTTGATCGTTTTGGGGTGTAGGAGAATATGCTTGCGTACGGCGAGACTCTCTCTCTCTCTTTCTTTTTCGTTAATTGCAATTTCATACCCTTTTTTCGTCGAGCGAGGAGACGCAAACGATGCACGTTTGGGCAGTGTCTCATGGAAGGGCGTCCCTGGTGGTACCTCTGACGGACGAACGACGGGGTTCCGTCGCATGCATTATGAGCGTATGGAACACAGCATCGCACCTATCGACGGTATGGCCCGGACTCGGATGGCGCGTCAAATGCTCATCGTTCGTGACGCCATGTGAGGCCAGCTGCGTCTTAACACGTCAAGAGGTCCATCTGCACAAAGATGCCCACCATACGTGTACGTTTGGGTTCAGTTTCCAGACCCGGGTGATTGGGGGGGGAGTTTAGATGCATCGTTCGAGTTCACCACGTGTAGTTCAGCCTCGGTTTCATTGACAAACCGTCGGACAAACGAAGCGGCAGGCGAGCAAACCGTAATTTCTTAGTACGGTGACAAGAGATCCACGCATTCCGACGCTTGAAATGTGGTTCTGCACGTCAGACCGGTGATCGGCGTTCTTTGGGAAACCATCGACTTCGAGCGTTGGACCCATCGTATCCGTGACACGCGCGTCAACTTATCGACGACGGCCCACTCAGCATGATTGCCTTGCAAACGTTCCTGGGGCGTAAGTGTATGTAAGCAAACACCAGCTCGTTCGAATTTCCTCTTTCGTCAGTCGCTCTTCTACCGCAACTCTCACCATCCCTCGAGCGCGTACAAAGCCACCAAACGATATCTCTCTGCAGATCGAAGCGATCATTGTGTAGGATACGGTACTCCAGCTACCCCCTCACCGAAGGAGTATTCTAGATCGCGTCTTCTGCCAGAGCTACATAGCGATTCTGTTCCCGATATTAGGCCTCCCGACGGTCGGCGCATCTGATAAGGCGCTCATTTTAATAGTCGTCCGCTTATCGTGCACGACGATGGGTCGTCGTCGTCGTCCAGTGGCAAGAAAGCTACTGTTACTTGCAACTGAACGACGAAGACGATCCACCATCGCAGTCGTGTTTTGTCTCGAAAACCTTTTTGAACGGGACGAAGGAAGTCTGTGTATAGTAACGCGCCAGGATGGCAACGCTGCAGTACCGCTCGATGTTATTCTAATCAGTTCATGTGTCGGAGTCCTGTATACCCATCGCAAGGAATTGATTTTGTCGTGCGGAGCCCACGCGGTGAACGCTGTATCGATTGATAATGACTAGCGAAGGACGGTCTCTCTTACACACCCTGGCGATTAATTGCAGGCATATTCCAGTTCCGCGACCTGCACTACTCCGTTCGACTAACCATAGCAGAGCTCAAGGTGACGCTCAGCTGCATGCCAGCCCTTGCACAGCTTTACCTCGAGCATGCGATTCACCGTGGTCCGTATGATCCAGCTCGTCTGAGAGGCTGAGAAGGCACATTTACCCCGGCTCGCTCACCTCTTGATTGCGGAACCCATCTCCAGAGTCGTCCACTTTCTGTCGTGCCAATCGTTATTCCAGTGACAATGCAGGTCAGGTTGGGCTGCCGTCTCGAAATCAGCTCTGACGGGAACGATTACGTGCTATTCTGTGCACTTCCTTCCGAGAGATTCAGGAGTTCCAAGAATGAGGCAACTTCCTGAAAAGATGGTTACGAGCGGGGAGATCAAAAGCACGGCGGCCAGAACGAGTAACTCAGTCATCGTGGGTGGACAACGGACCGAGGGGAGCGACGCTCGGGGCTGGCTCTATGTACTTCCAAGTATTTGTAGTCCGGGTTTAGCTGCTAAACGGGTATAGTAAAGAATGGAGGGTCAGCAAGGACGAGGAAATGTTACTTAAGTAATGGAGGCTATCGTATTAGCGTGTCGCGTAGCTACTGTTCGGGTCCGTTAGCAATGGAGACGTACGGTATGGGCGGCAGCGCGCACGCTTGTCTAATCCGACACTTCCGTCGCACCCATTCGTACAATGGCCATGGATAGAGCGCCGCGAGACACGTCCATCATCCTCAGCAAATCCGAGCGTAATTGTGATCGCCGAAAGTGCAACTTGTCGTTCTTCAAGCGCTTCAAGCTTCAAGGATTGCGATTGCGACGTCCCACTCAAGGTCGTCATCGAGTGCCAATCCCCCCACGAGAGTTGGTGCCTCCCGTCTGCACTCTGGTTTGACATCCTCTCGTATCTCCAGGAATCACGGTACATCAAATTAATGAAAGGCTACTTGTCACGCACCAGTATTGTGCTCTTGCTCTTGCCTCGCGCTCTCCCAGAGAATGCAAATAGGCCGACGGATCGGTGTACCAGCCAGCCATTCGCGCCATCGCTGGAGGACCCATGTCTCGACGGAGCAACGTTTCTTCGGAAGCTCCGATGTGGAGGCGATCCAAGCATTCACACAAGCCATGTGATGCTTTTCCGCGATGCGCTCGCAAGCCGCAGAGCGGCGGGTCATGCACTCAAACGACTCATCATCAACCGGAGGTTCTTGTTTAGCCAGAAGGAGGTGACATGGTTAGCAAAAGAGGTCTCACAATAGTCCGTACACAAGTTCGCAGAGCTCCTACTAGGACCAGATGATGAAGATTGCGAAGCCTATTGCGAGGAGACGTTTTATGGGATAGGCAGCGATGGGCTGCTAGATCATGATGACAGCTTCTCTCTCTGTCGTAGATGAAAGAGGGTTTTGGCTGCGAGGAGGAAACATTCAAGAAGAGGTGGTATAAGCGGTTTGGGAGTAATACATACCTTTGGCTTTGCAAGTTTCACGCCGGATCGTGGCACGTCCCAATCGCCTGACAGTGATTGGTAGGGCTTCGTGGCGCCTCGCTCCAAAAATCTCATTGACATTCGCGGCTATGATTGACCATGACCTGTTTCGCAATACTACACCTCAAATCCCCATCATGATCATGTAGTTTCGAATATCCCACTCAAATCTAAATTTATGTTGGTCCCTTGATGGGAGCGCGATGTTCAGATCTTACTCATGCTTCAGCCTTCTTTCTCTGTTTGCCAATAAGTAATGCACGAAGATCAAACAAAGGTATGTCTCACTGACCGTTCAGTTGATTGGTCCCTGGAAGTAGTAATATGTGTAAAAGTCGGTCGGGATGTTATTGTTGTGGAGGTTGTAGCACGTATCCGGTTCCGTGATCTCCACGGGATTGATGATCAAACAATCATTCAAGCATGTGTATAGCTGAATGTTATAGCCACTGGAGTCGACTGGAAACCCAGGTCGTTCGGCGCGGGGTGCGTCTCATCGCTTGGGGCAGTGATAGGCGAGCCACTTTCCGGAGGCTCTGCTTCCGGGGATTGAGCAAGAGTGCCAGTCGCAAAAAAGACGGCGGCAAGGAAGGGTGAAGTGGCGGTTAGACGCATGAGGCGAGTTCGAGAAATGAACCTAGACGGTGAACAAGACTGGGTCTGGCCCGCGAAGTGAGATTATATGTGATATAGCTTGCAAGGTGACATGCGAAGAGAACCCATCTCCGTGTAAGGGGGGATGGCGGCCGGTAGGGACAATGGGTAACTTCTTACATCTACTATTGATGCGACAACGTGTTAGCACCGTTTGAATTCCTACAAAGACTGTACATGAGTACTGCTAAACTCGATTGGTAACAACGCACTCCATGCGTCATCCCTGACCATGAGTACTAAGAACGGACACGTGAGTGATCAAAAAGCAATGAGTCAAGAACGCGTGTACGGAAGAAGTGAACAGTCTGGGAGGGGACCTGAGCAGGGTGGCTGGTGAGAGGGAAGCTAGCATGACATCGACGTTAATGATTGCCGTCTTGCGCGGGCTGTGGCTCCTCGAGGTCAAGTTCCGAAGTTTTGAGTTCCTAAATCAGGATAAATAAATTATAAAATGACGGAAACATATCTCGGACAGAGTCGGACTCACGCAAGTTACAACGTAAAGAAACATACGAGTCGTTGGTGCGTGTTTTCAGTGCTTTGGGAAATTACATTCTCCTGCAGGTCAACTAAGGGTTGGATACGGGCTATGACTATCACGCGAACCGAACACTGGTCAGAACAGAGACCCTTTTTAAACGTGTCCCAAGTTTTCTACATAAGAAACTGCCCACCAAGGGATTCTATAACTTGACTCTCGACTCCGTCAACGACCCCCCATTGCATTTCCCCATTATCCATCCTTCACTCTCAGAGGTCGTCAATCTATGAATACACCCAGCGAGAAAACATGTGTCATGGACGAACATAATCCCAACAGGTCTGATCTACCCGACATTGACTCATATTTTCCAGACGGTGGTCGGACTGCCTGGTTAACCGTATTCGGCGCGTAGGTGTATGTTGTCAACACCACGGCTTGTGTCAACTGACGCGTTATTCCAAAGCTTTTTGATCCAAGTTGGTGGCTTCGGGTAGGAGGTCTAGTCTGCGAGTAGAGCGATCCTCATTCTCGGTGTCCGCAGATTCGTAAACGCGTTCGGCGTCTTTCAAGGCATGTCTCTTATCCTTCTAATAGTACACTGTCGCTCAATCTCATGTAGACTTTTACTCTCAGCATTACTTGACCAATGTCTCGTCGTCTACAATTTCGCAAGTTTGCTCTTCCATAACACGTTTGCTCCTCCTCTGATGTCACGTTGTAGTTGGATAGGAAGCACGAATGCATTCTTGATATTATCTGGAGGACTCTTTTTTGGACGGCTTTATGACAGAGGATACTTGTAGGTCCATTTTCTCCCCCTCTGCCTCCCATATTCACTGCATATTGCACGCATCCATAAGCCACTGGTTGGTAATAGTCGGTTGCAGCCTGCAAACAATATGCCTCTTCATGCTCTCTTTAACGCAACAGAATCAATTTTATCAGGTGTGTATTCATCGTGGTAATGCCCACGAATATAACACGACTCTTTTAGATTTTTCTGTGCCATGGCTTGGGCTTCGGATTAGCTACAAGCATGAGCTACGTACCCTCACTTGCTATCGTCTCTCATCACTTCAAGAAAAGGCGCGCCATCGTAATGTCCATTGTCGCCGGTGGGACGCCAGCAGGCGCCATAGCATACACCATTTTGCTAAACAACCTTCTGAATGGGGATCTCGGCTTCGCCAACAGCATCCGTATCACCGCTGCAGCAAATACCGTGTTGTTGTTCACTGGTTGTGCCCTTATGCGAACTAGGTCGTTTCATTCGAAGCAGTCACAGATGAAATATTCTCAACTACTGAGGAGATCTTCCGCTGACTATCCGTACATATTTGCTTCTATCGGGTAAGCCACGAACGACACCATCTGATTAGCAATATTCATCCCCTTTCTAGGTTTCTTCTCTATGGCGCTGGAGCGTTTTTTCCCATGTTCTACATTCAGCTCGACTCGTCCATGCATGGACTGGGCAAAGAGTTCTCTTTCTACACGGTTCGGTCGGATCCTTGTTATGAATGCTACATATTAACTCCCCACTCAGATTGTTATCCTCAACGGAGGCAATTTCGTTGGCCGTGCCACCGCTGGTTTCATTGCCGCATGTTGTGGCATCTCGAATGCAGTCATTGCAGCAACTCTGAGTTCCGGCATTGTCACCTTTGCGATGATGAGCCTCTCCACTCGTGCAGGTTCCGCGAGTATAGGGCTCTTCTTCGGGTATTTCTCTGGACTTTGTCAGTAACCCCTCTCTTCTTTTTTGATTACGTTGTGAATAATAAGCGATTCTAGACGTGGCTCTTTCTGCTCCTCTTATCGAAAGCCTGACACACGACTTGTCTGAGCTTGGGTGAGTTTTCGTATCGGCCCACCGAGGATCATGACCTCTTATCTCTTTATCCTCTCTCGAAAGGGCACGTATGGGCATTTCGCTTTTCATGGCAGGTACGTAACAAAAGCTTCCACGTTCCATTTCTCACTCGTGATGTCACAGGACTCGGAAGCTTGATAGGTGAGTTCTTCGAGAGCCGATGTCTTCAAAGCCATGACCTCGAACGCGTGAAAAAGGGACCCCTCTCGCAGGCGCACTTTTAGGATCAAACTACAGCTGGTGGAAGCCCGCGGTGCTGTGCGGGGTGAGTTCCTGATAAAATTCCCTGCTATTGTCCCGCAGTTGACCCTTTTCATGTCTGTCGCAGTTGGTTAGTGTCGCAGGCACTGCCATGTTTGCGACCACGCAACTTATCCTACAACATAGGAAACAAGCAGTTTCCGTAATAGCTCCCTAGGTAGCTTATTTTCGCCTCCCCTAGAACGACCGGATATCGGTCCATCAGTCCGTTGGATCGATCATGCACGAGATGAATAGACTTGTACGGTAAATTATGTACGTTGTAGCCATACTTGGACTTTGGAAGCTGGAACTTTGGAGTCCATTTCATGTTGTGGTTGATCAGTGATCTACGTATCTACCTCCGCGGCGATCAGTCAAATAACCCATTCCCACTGCTAATAGATTGTAATTTCTGGCGTCCCGGAGGGACAGACGACCTACTGTGTGGTATGAAGCAGAAATTGTCGATTCACGAGAAAAAAAAAGTCTGACGATTGTACCTGCACACACTAGGGTCACCAGGTCGCAGATATGCCTACCGGTCATTCATAGTAAGTTATATATTCCTGTAACCAGGTGCTACGTAGGGTCTGCGAGACCACGACTCCGGGATATCTCTGTGTATCAGAATAAGTAGCGTGCCAGTGTAGCTGTTGAAAAAAATGCCAACGAAAGTAAATCTTCCAACCCATGTGACGATACCCGCGAAAAAGCTCTTCATCCAACCCTATACTTGGCCGTCCACGTCAAAAGTGTCCATTCGCAGACGATTCATAATCCAACACCGCCGAATATCCTCCTCCATATTAACCTCGCAGCTTCTTTCCTCTCCCGCACCGCACCACCGTTTCCAAGCATGGACTTGTTCTCGATAGCACGGCGGGAAATGTATGGCATCACCTATGGTGCATAGTTAGTTTCGGTGCATCCCTTGTTAAACGTGCGTAAAAAGATTTGAAGCAAAACAGATACGCACCTCCACAAGTGCCCCGTAGGGAACGTACTTGATAATGCACGGTGTAGTACTCTTTATACGCCCAACGAGGTAGTTGGTGAGCGAATCTGACATGCCTGCAATGAAGGAATGTGAGAGGGAAGGACTACAAAGTGATGAGAGGTAGGACGCACCGTACAACTGACCAAAGGTAAGCCTCTCTGCAACGTCAGATGAGACAGTGAGGGTTCCTTTGTGACTTCCATCGGTGTTCGGGTCGTTTTCGTGAGCCAGGCCGTTCTTGACCAACTCCCCAAGTATCAGTTCGGACGAGATCCAGTTGTGAGTGCCAAAGAGGACACCAATGCGTGGTGTACGACCTGCAGATGATTTTACATCATCGGCGATGGCTCGCACAAGGAGGGCTGCACATTCATTGTAACAGGCGTCCGTGTCTGGTTTAGTGGGATGAACCGGCGGGTATGGGTCGGGTGAAATTGCGATAGAGCCTGATGCGCTCGAGGATGCTGCTGCGGAGTATGCTGCGAGCTCGTGGGGGTGATACGCACCCCTCACGAGTTTAACACCCAGTGCGTAATTGTTCTGCCGTGCGAGTGCAAGTGAGCGTGCGAGGTGGGCGGGCGTTCTAGCATCGATAAGTTAGTCAGTTGAATTAGAGGAGCCATCGTGCGGCATAGAATTGACGATTTCAACGAAGGAGGACAGGATCTGACCTTCTCAAATAGGCCTGATATGTTACATAAACCACTGGCTGCAGCTCAGGCCCTTGGGCCTTGCTCGGTCGAAATGCAAATCTGCTTGTCAGGCGGTTATGAGAAGTAATCTTGTTAAAGCGTTCCATCAATGCATGTCCAAAGGCGTCGATAGCGGGTTGATACCAACTATTTGTCAAGTAAGCACACGGACATGCCGAGCAAGATTGGGAATACCTGTGCTCGGCGTCAAGGATAATTCTAACGTTTCGATCCTTGGCACGTGCGCATATCTTGTTCAAGTCATGGTAGAGTTCTTTGAGATCCTCCACGTCCTGCGCTGTCAAGGGTGAACCCTCTGGGAGCCGAACATGAAGAACTGTGAGGTCCGAAGATTCGGGGGTACCCGGGTACGGGACCGGTGGGCTCAACGCGGGTCGGGTACGCGTCAACTGAAGAGACAAGTTGCGTAGCGCATCCGCATTCGGGAGAAGAGCGGTCTACGCCGGTGCCATCAACACACCTACAGTAACACGTCGCGAAAACAACGGAGTTACGCACAAGCTTTACGGCAACCCAAGTCCGTCTACCCGCGACCTCTCGGGTACCGAATTCATCCTCGAAATCGGCAGCCACGTCGATGCTTCTGATCATCTCTGTGACGATGCGTTTGTGAACAGGTTGTTCGTTGGGCGTCGCAGAACTTAGACTATGATGTGTAACTCCGGCAGCCTCGCGCTCGTTTACTTCCACGCTGTACGCGAATAAGGCACCCTTATTATGGTTCCGCAACCTGGAGAGGAGGGGAAAGGCTGCGCGGGCTGTTTCGCCGCCTACGAACTGGGGCACGGGGGAGAGTCAGTGGTGGGCAACGAACATCGGATATAGGATACATACATGATCAAAGAACGTCCGCCTCACGATGCCCTCGACGACTGACCCTACGAGGGGCACCTTCAATAGCACATCGAGTATCTCGGGTGCATGGTCCACGATTATCTCACACGAGGTAAGCCCGTATACAAAATAAGTGCGTAAAAGCGTCAGAAGAGGCGGCGATGCATCGTGTCCGTATTGAGAGCTGGTTTCGGCCAGCTTGAAGGGTGGTGAGGGACATGACTTGGCGTCGGAATATAGACCGAGCACCGCGCCTCCAGAAATGGCGGATGCGACGAGAAGGGTTGTTCGGAAGGGGTGTCCGGTGCGTGACCGGTGTGGTGGAGGTGTGGAATACAATCTCCGTGCAGCTTGACCAGATCTTAGTGGGAAACAAAGTACAAGCGGTGCTCGTTGTATCGAGCACATCGTCGTTCTCTGGGATCTGTGAACGACGCGTTATTCTACTTCCACGGAACGAAATTGAACGTGGGTCTGGTCCGCTGCCGACCATGGCTACTTATAGGCCCGGAGGTCCGTACAAGGTCCTTCCGAGTAGCGGCGGTCCTTGTGGCATTGACTCGTCGAAAGTCATGTTGATTCCGGTTGTGTGTTACCCGGCGTGTCCCGGGATAAGATAAACCTTTCAAAGGGCATACCCACGAGCGCAAAATCACAAAATTACACATTTCCTACTTGGCCAATTACATTACATTTCTTGCAAGTTATTCTCCTTTTCAGATCACTACTACCCGACCAATTCCCTGAACTCGAGTCCCCACTGCTCATTCCTTTTCACATCATCCACGAACGCTTCAAACTTTTGGGTTCCGCCCGTGGCCGACGCACCAGCTGCACTGCCGATCGCGACCACTTTTATTAGGGCAGCGACCGCACGCATAGTGCTCCTCCTAAGTTCTGCCGCGCGCTCCAAATCTTGTTTGACAGTGTCCTTGGTGACGGGTGCCCCCCGCATGGTCGTCTCCAGTGCAGGCGTGAGCTCATCCAAGTGGGCGATGAGGAGGGGGATGCACAGCGTGAGGGAAGAAAGACGGGAGATAAGGAGATGTGACAGCACTTTGATTTCATCTGATGGATCTGTGAGTGCAGGGAGGAGGTACGTTAGGTAGGTCGGAAGGTCGAGTTTGTGGAGGCAAGTATCCAGCTATTCGGGATGAGGATACTAAGTAAGGAGTGCGGAGTAAATGTCATCATTAAGCTTACAAGTGTATAAAGGGTCTCCCAGGCGGTCTTGCGTGCGTCAAGCCCGTCATCGACTTTATGCGTCCATGGACCCATTTGTACGGTCCGGATAAGCTCGGGGTTGACCTTGGTCTCGGCATAGAGGGTAGGAAGAAGCGTTGGGAGGTGATCTCGAATGAGATGTGGCTTCGTCCGTGCGGCAGAGTTAAGCGCGGATAGTGCGAAACGACGGACCGTCTGGATGGAAGTCGTCAACTGTATTCACTAAATTCAGATGAGAAATCACGCACTACATCAGGATCTTTCATCAAACTTAAGAAGTCCATAATCAGTGGTGCAAGAAGTTCGTCGTAAGAAGGGGAACTTTCAGCAAACGTGTATCGAATTGCTGATACAACCGTGGCGCGCACAGCTGGATTCTGATCGCGTATACATGCATGGAGCTGGGGAAGGTAGCGTGATGGGTGAGTGGTTGTGAGTTTGCCCAAGCATGCTGCAGCAACATTTCGTGTCGACTCTTCCGAGTCTGAAGTAGAATTATGGAAGAGAGGAGTCCAGATGGCATCTGCAACAGGTTCCAATTGTCCGTGAGAGCAATGAGTTACAACCTATGAAGAATGTTATATTCAGTAATTGACTAACTCAAAAAGAATTCCTATCACCAACCTCTTTGAGCGCATGAAGAGATAGCAGCCGCTTGGATGGGTCCTGCTCCGCAACTTTGAGGATAGCAGGGAGGAACAGATGTAGGTTCCCGATCGCGATGTTTCCTTGGTCGCAAGTCAGTGAAAGACTTTAACTGGGACGATGTTACGCTCACCAGCTGCAAATGCAGCCGCAGTCCGGATCTCTTCCTCCTCTGCAGAAAAGTGGTCGATAGCATTGTCGAATACATCGTGTTGGATAGACATGTCGCTGAGCAGTATGAGGTAACACAGCCTCCAAACAACACGGAGACTTACATAAAGCGACCTAGCTCTCCCAAGATCAACAGGCTAAGGACAACAGTCGATGACTTGGCTTTCGATGATTTCTATTCGTTCGAACATTCGGATGGTCGCAAATGAGACAAGACAAAGAGCCGTACCTTGACAAACTTGGAGTATTCTGCAATCGTACCAGCAGCAACACCTTGAGCACTCCTGACGACCTGCCCAACGCACTTTGCGGCGTTGATTGGATTTACCTCCGCCTTTGGAGACTTTTCGACGCCGATGACAAGGTTGGGAATCACATGTGTCGCAATTTGCCTGTCTGCTTGAACCAGGGCCGAGAAGAATGCAAGCAAAGAGTCGAGAGCCGCACCAGAAACCAGTGGTGAATGGGCGATCTGATAAATATCAGCGAGCAATTCCTTCTCAACTACCGGGAACGTGATAGGAGGTGACAGTTCTAGCAGAAGAGCGAGAATGGAAAGCGCTTGCGAGAGCAGAGAAATATCTGAGGTGCCGACGTAAAGCTTGATCTGGGGAATGAGAGAAGGCGGGAGATCAGTAGGTATTCCAGATTGATATCTATTGGGAGCGTTGATTGAGCCGTCAGGAAGGCCAGAAGAGGAGTTTACCTTTTTAACAAAGTGTCCAGTGCAGTGAAAACTTCTGGCTTTCCACCCCGCCCACTCTTCTTCAGAAGGACCATGATCCATTCCAAGCAGGAGTTAACCCATTGGTCACCGATATCCACGTCCCGAGCAACCTTTGTGACGACCTTGACCGCACCAGCAGTATTGCCTGTAGCGCGACATATCGCCTGCCACTCCTTTCCGCCTTTTGACTTCATCATATCTGTGGCGCATATCCACAGGTCGGCCACGCAGTCCTCTGCACAGCTGCGCACCTCCGCATCCGTATCATGCGTGCTGAGTCGCTGCAAAGATTCATCATAAACCCGTTCCAGCCAGTCATTGTTCTTCACCGGCCGTGTGGCATTTAGTAGCGCAGAGAAGACACGAAACGCCTCAGATGCAACTCGGGGGTGGCGCTCCCGGAGAGACTTGAGAAGGACAGACGTAAGCATGGGCAGTGACGGGCTAAATACTGCAGGTGCATGTGTTGATAAGAAGAGGGCAAGGAACGAGAGACATGTCAAATGCAACGTCGACGTTGTTGTAGTTGGAGACTGGGAAAGGATGCTTTTTGACGTCGCCACAATTGGTCCAACTTGACTGGACAGCGACCCTGGCAACACAGCAAGGAGAGCGTAGAGTAACTGGAACCCAGCCTGTACGGTTGCCGGTGCGGTCTTGGGCGGTTTTAGCTGACCAAGTAGCGCCTTTGATAATGCGGGAACCTGTGACCTTAGAAGCGTGTAAGGGGTCTCCTCGACATCCATCCGCTCTTCGCTATCACGCTTCCTCTTTCCGCGCACGGCAGAGTCTCCTTCTAGACTTTGCGCCAGGCCACCGTACGTACTCGTTTGATTGAGAAGCGTGACATAGGCGGACCATACCTCGAGGCGGACCGTTTCTTCTCTGTCGTTAAATCGTGATATCAGGACGGGAGAAACACTTTTGTACAACGAGACCAGCAATTCTGGACGAGTAACAATCACGGCTGATAGCAATTTTGTTGCAGAACGACGAATCTTGTATGAGGTATCCTCGTCGTCAGAGTACCTGGAAACTATCAGTATGCAAGATAAACACCATGATGCATTAACGAACTGATCAAGCTCTCCATCGTCATCGTCATCGTCAGCATCTGCCATCTCCTCATCTTCGCTATCGTCTTCATCAGCGTAGTTCTATGTGAAAATCAGGAACTGTTTCGCGATGCAAGTGAAAATCGACTTACAGGGTCATACTTGATGTACTGGATCCCTACCTGTACCATAGAATCGACGAACGGCGTGGCCTCTCCAGGCGACCTCAGGAGTAGTGCCTCCAATGCCTTCAACAGGTGAGCAAAAACCAGATAACCTTAAACGTATGTACGCTACCTGCAAGCATCCCTCCCTCAGCTCGTCGTCGTCACGTTTCACTGCTTGTAATAGGCCAGGTACGATGTCTCCTAGCGATGGTGTCAACTGTTGCGGCGACTGCCTGAAGATCGCAGCGACGAGGTTCACTGTTGTCCTTTGTTGCTCTAGGTTGGCGTTCGCGACGAGAAAAGGCAAAATGTTGTTCTGAAGTAAAGTCGAGAACAACTCTGGTGGAGCGACAGGGACAAATTGAGATAATGTGGATATGGCGCGTTTTCTGACTGCAGGACGTGAGTGCGTCAGAAGAGGGGCAATGGCGATGAGTGGCTGTGGATTTAGATTTGGATCCGCGAAGTGAGCTGGAAAGCGGGTGATAAGGATCGAAAGTGTTGATAATGTCTCTAGCAGCGTCTCCGGCGGAGTGTCGGGCTGGAATGAATGTTTGTCAAAGAAGGATGCCCCACGTGAACTCGTCTTACACTAGAAACTTGTCCAAGTAGCTTTGGCGTGAGCTTTGCACATGCCTTCCCAGCGATCTTGCCGTCTGGAGGCAGTTCCGATGTAATCGTCTTCAGGGCTATGGAGTGGCGTAAAAACCCATCACCTCGCATAATGTGTAGGTGCTAACCAAGCCCAGATATATCTCGTAGCTCCTCGTCCTTTCCGACCGAATAGTTGATAAGACTGTCTACAACAAGTTCCATTTGGTTCTCTCTGATGATCTTGATGAGTTGTCCGAGACTTCAAGAGTACCGTGCAACGCGATCCTTAATGTGATGAAGCCAACGCTGAGCGCGGATATCAAACACACCATTTGACTGCCTGGTTTTTGACCTCGGAGATTGTATCTTCGACAAGTTTGAGCACTTGGCGGAGAACTTTGTTTTCAGTGGTCTCATCGCCGAAGAAGCTGTTAGGGTCTTGCTTGATCTCCAGCATTAGATCGTTCAATCCCATGAACCTGCGATACAAGTTTGAAAGCTTCAGGGTCAACAACTCTGACGCGTCTGGAGGGTGATTGCCAACCTGAAGTCCTGGTCGGTGGACTGCATCTAGAAATCCCCGGCAAAGTGAGTTGTTCGTGCGTACGCAGCAAAGACGATTGTTACCTTTTCCACCAAACTATTCATCAAGTATGTTTTCGTCATTTTGAAGGAAGGTCAGGTGAAAGACGCATACAACGAGTGAGCGCGCAGACTCAGTGGACAGGAGCGACGGCGGATCTTTACCAGTGTACAGCCACGACCGGCACTTGTAAACAGTAGATACCAGATACTTGGTCACTTTTCGAAACTGCTTTATTTCGTCAACAATTTATCTTCTGGAAAAAACATATTTATAGGATGTAATGTGTTTCCTACGAAGTTGGATAAAGTAAATATTGAAGAGTCTCGATCCAAATGCGTAGAGGATACCGTGTGAATGCTCTTGGAACACTCTCACTAGCAACGTCATACAAGATGCAGCCTACAGAATTCGTTAAATATTACTTTTCGAATGGATAAACCCCAATAATGCCAAGGTGCGTGCAAAATGAATGTTTAACGAATGTGGAACGTGAAGAAAACAAAAGAGCCACAGGCATTAGTTGTCCAAGTTATCTAGTCTAAAAGAAAGGAAACAAAGAAAGAAGAAACAACTCGTTCACGGCCAATCACATTCGCTGTCGGATTCCAGCCAGCCAGCACCCGATAACAACGTCTGTGTGTTCTCAATGTCCGGTTTGATGTCTCCGTTCAGTGGTGCAAACCACTTGCGAACTCTGATCCTTATCATACAAAACTCCACACACCAAAACAGACCATGGCCCTGTGATTGATTTGTCAATCCAAGAACACAAACCGCACGTGAGGTTTCTTACATATCTCGTCCTTCCTTCCTTTGCTTGGCCAACGACTTTGCCGCGGTACCATTCGTTATCACTGGCACAGACCCATACAATATCCCTGCTCTGGAAGACAATGTTTCAACGGGTTCAAGCACCCTAGGGTTCTAGCGCTTACCTCGAAACGATACGGCCACGGCTCGTCGATTTCGTCTGGGTGCGTTTCCGCAAATATCGGGCTTCCCCATTGGCCATCATCCCAAGTGGTGAGGTCGACGGGGTGTAACTCCAATCTAGCTGGAGCGTGGCGCCCCGTCATGCTAACATTATTTGGTCCGTTGGAACTTTGTCCACGATATGTTGTTGCAGGAGGCATGAGTGCTGTTTGAGCGAGCCTGAGCGGTACCGAATCTATCGATACCAACCATGCCTCTTATATGCTGCAGACGATGGACCTGGGTGGACAAGACACAGGTTCCCCACAGCTTGTGGTTTTCTTTGTTCTGTGTATTATATCTGAAAAACAGTGGAAACATGCCTCGATTGTAAATTTACAATAAAATCTAGCTGCCTGGCCAGGCCGTCTTGGGAAAACAATAATCGTCATGCATTTCAATAGTGTGCCATGGACTGCGAGTGTGGACCCAGACGAGCTTTGACCTACATAACAACTATTATTGACAGGGGTGTAGCATGACGTAGATCAATGAACAGCTTTGAATGATTGTACTTTCAAAGCTGTATGTGACCCAAAACGCCACTGTGCCAGTGGCGCCTAGTACGGAAACGGAAGCATGCCCTCTATTGGCCCAGTAATCTCATCCTTCTTTGCGCATTCATCCAAAAATTCGAGAAGGGCATCCCGGTACCGCATACGCCCCTTGTAAAACGCAACATCTTCAGGCCAACTCCTGACTGCGCTTGCCAGGCGTGCCGCAACACCCCGTTCCCCTGCGAGCTCCTCCACTTTAAACTGATACGTACGTATTCCAAACACGATGGCGCCTGTACGGGAAAGTCGACGCAGGGTCTGTCTCTCGCTCCTGAGGCGGAGAGTCGAAGGGGAAAGAAATGGGACATCCCTTGTGCCATGGCCTCGCCCGTGAGCAAAATCATCTTCCGGGCCGTTAAGAGATTCGGACCAACTGAGCTCCTCAGGATCAATATTGGATAGAGTTTCCTCTGTACCTAATGCTGTCTCTGGAACTCTTGGTGGGATGACCTGTATGGAATAATTGTTCCTAATCACTGGTTTGTCGAGAGGCAAACGCTGGAAGAAACGGTTCATGCTAAGTTGCAGTTTCTCCTTGACTATGAGCGGATTGTTAAAAAGGTTTACATTCTTCGTAAAATGAACACTCTTACACTGAGGCACCTCACCAGAGAGATGTATTTCGTCTAGCGGCATTCCAATTTTGTCGCGCATGCGCCAAAATCCTGACAGAGGTGAAGAAAAGGCCATCATTCAGGAGATGTTATGTAACACAGAGTGAGACACAAACCTGGCACACAAATGAGTCCTGCTTGGAAGTAATACTTCCCGTCCGCCCCTTGTACAGTAAAATGAGCAGTGCAGATAGTCATCGTTCGCTGGTCGTATTACCTTCCATCATTATTGCGATGTCGTCTTGCATCCTTGCCCAGATAGTCAGCGGCGTGAACGGTCAATTACAGCAACAACGCTCCTCCACTTACAGGCCATTTACTATTCTGAACGCCTCCTCTCCCATTTCCACATCGTCCATGGATTCGAGGACCCCAAGATCGTACTTTCCTCCCGTCTCAATGACCTCGATTGTCTTGACTGGCATTTTTCCATGCCACGATAGAGGTATCCCTCCGATGGTCGGTATAGACGCCGATGGTGGGAGGCGTGAAATGCGGAATGAGGATGGGTACCGTTGAGGTAGATACTCCGCAAGCTCGTAAAGTAACTCTTTCACTGCAACTCAGGCTTAGCAACCATAGATCCAGGAAAATCTTTCCCGAAACCACGAACCTGCTTCAGCTCCACCTGCAACCCGTACGGATTCGTCGTCGCGAGCAGGAAGGACGCGTAAGACCGTTTTCCCGCAGTGGTTTACTCGGAAGCTGCGAATTCGTTGATGCAACATGAAAGACTCGTCAAGTTCCATCCATTCAGTCCAAGGCATGGTACGAATGCCCATCGTTACGCTAAACAAATGCATGAAGTGTGAGCGACGCAGAACCTCGATGCAAAGTAGCGCATGGCTTCGTTGTACGAATCATTGTCATGGATGCAACAACATGCAAGATAACCGTGCAAGAATTCAACTTACTGGTACTCGCCCCATCTGAAAGGACGGTATGGCACGGGCCTCACGTCCTTTATTGGGTGAGGACAAGGTGTTATCTCTGGGTACTCAAAAACTAGAGGGGTCCAGACTTTTATGTTTGGGATGGATTAGAACCCCCGTATGCGACGCATTATCGGTAACCCTCCGAACAGAATACTCAACGTCTAACATACCTCCTGGTTCCCGATCTCTGTTCGGATCCTTCCGTTGTGCTGGTTCGGTATCAGGACCGTTCAACGCGATTTGTTTTGTTCCATGTCGTTTAGATCGGCCCCATCTAAGAGCTCTGTAGATGGAGTAGATTGCGAGCGATCGAAGGACAACTGGGAATAGGACGTGAAGAAAGGCAGACTTGTTTCCTCCCTGACCGATGGTTGCGACTCGGAGAGTCGCAGTGATCCACGCATCCATTGTGGAATGTTTGAACGTTGAATGTTGAAGCCTTGTCAAAGGCGTGATCGTGATGGTTTAATCAGAAGGTCGATCCGTGCGACTGGTTTCGAATCGTAGCAGCGCAAGCGCCAGTCCGGCTCCCCGGGCCGGCCGCCAACACAGTTTATCATTGAATTATTATTTACCTAAGTTTTTGGTCAAGAAAATAAATTTATTCGGCGGTTTAGTAGACTAAGGGATTCCAGGGACACAACATATGATACCGTAGTAACCGTATGATATCTGTAACCGGGATAATACTAGCCAGTCGCTGGCCATGCCGCAAGGTACAGGTGACGCGGTACATTCGATGGTTCAGGATCATCTTGACGGAAATTCGCGGAGCACACAGTGAATCGCAGACAACTTGGCGGATGCATCCTCGCTGTACAAGTCAAAAGTAGGCGAGTAGAAGATAATCTTGAGGTACATCGAGGGAAGAGCATATCATGTCATGGACTATTGAGTGATCTTCCATTAGCAGCTCTCGCAAACCCCATTCGGTGGGCCCAACCGACGAAGACACCAAAGTCCGCAAATCATTCTCATACAATGAGTGCGGTGAAGAATGGGACACACGTTGCTCACCGACAGGTCTGAGGATGGGGGGGAGGAGAGTAAGCGGTGATCAAGCGCCATCTTCATGACATGAGTGCGTAGAAATCAGAATGGAGTAAACGATGTGTGCGATGCGGTCCTCGTGAAATATGTACCGACGACAAAATAATCCGGCCAAGGTGATATGAAGACATGGAGAGTGGAGATGATGCCAGTGGATTGGCTTGCACGAGGCACATAACCCCAATTACGGGGTCGTTCGCCTACAAGTGCACGTGGATCGAATGGGACTAGTGAGAAAGCAAGATGGACGCGCGAGCATCGTAAGACGAGCACGCCACTCGTATATGAGCAGCATGACCAAGCGCCTCAATGTGCTGCGGTCTTGCGTCGGTGTCTTGTCGTATCTTCCCTCAATCGAGACCAGGGGTCCAATCTTCATCGATATCTTCAGCTCTAACGGGGGCTATCCAATCGACAGCCAACAACGGGCTAATCACCGAGTAGAACTACATGCCAAGAGTAGCACGGCGGAATGGTCTGTGAACCAAGTGGAGCGAGCAGAGAGGGTGGCCAGCCAATCCGAAGGACACGTGGGGGTATCGGAAGCAACGCAAAATTAAAGTGTGATGGCCTGCTAAGCGTCCAATATTGTAGCGATGCGAAGGCAGGTATTCCAGTCGTGCGAGTCATCTCTGCAATAATAGTCTGTGAAAGATAATGTAACCGACCACGCGGGGCATTTTGGAGGTCCAGGACAAGTTGCACATCACTGGCTGCATGTAAAAATGAAAACGATAAAGGCAAACAAATTAGTTACGTAAGTGTGTACCCGTACTACGTTAGCGTACCGAGAGCACCCTCGTTGTCACTAAGTAGATGCAAATTGGCAGTACTGTAGCAATGCTGGGGTAAGTATCCATCATCTCAGATTAGTTTCATCCACAGATCACATTTCGGGCTTATTTTAAACTTCAAAAATAAAGTTGTGTTCATCAGTTTTTCCGATTTGAGCAGTTGTATCATAACGACAAAACAACTGTTTAACAACTTGAAGTCAGTTCATGGCGAAAACGCAAACATGTACACGAAACTCTTCACGGCTATATTCTACCCCTTCAATACTATAGATTTCCGCCGACGTGCAGACGGCGTCACAGAGATCTAGACTACAATTTCCGGCTCCGCCGAGATGTCGCATTATTTAATCTTCAGCTTTTGTCTTCGGGTTTTCCACTGCATTTTACTGGCTCTTAAGCACCACCCGCCGACTTGTGCCAGCGAACATTTGTTTCCTCGCACTGCTCAGCAGGTCACTGCAATCCTGGTTTCCACCCATGCCTTGGTTAGTCTTCTCTTCTCTATACTTATTCTTAAAGACCTAACATGGTCCTTCCACAGGCGACCGGACGTTCTTCAAGCGTTTGCTTTTGAGCGAGCTGTTGTGACGCCATACACGTTCGCCACTATATGCGTACCGACCGTCTTCAGCTACTATGTCATGGCTGTACTGGTGCAATTGCCGCGCACGAGTCTTTACCGAGCCGCACTCCTTCCCGTAGTGTTTTGGACGACCTTCCGAGCCAACAAGTCTCTGGATCTTTCGTGGAATTATCCAGGTTACGATTATCTCAATCAGGGACTAGCAGTAAGTGTTACGTTTCGCCGGGATTGTAGTAGCTCGAACTCTGCAATCCAGCTAGGCATGTTTACCATCGCAATGCGAAGCACGGCATGGGTGTTTACACAGCGGCCTTACACCAGACTGCCAATCTGCGAATCGGGAAAAGCCATGATCAATGGTCAAAATGGAAATACTCCCACTAAATACGACGTCTCCGTCTCTTCCGTGATGTGGAATGCCTGGGATCTCATCGTAAATTTAAGGGGAATTGGTTGGAACGGGCCTCAAAAGATGCACATCCCAACGCCGTATTTTCGAGTGGAATCCAGATTGATGTTTTCCTTGCTCTCTCTCTCTCGATTCGTCTGCTTGGCAATCGTATTCGACACCTTGTGCAGAACTAGCCAACTTTTTGGACCTGACACCTTCGGAACACCAAAAGGCGGTACAATCTTCGATTCCTCGATACCTCCACTGGAACGGTACATGAAATCATTCGCTGTCACGGCGCTTTCCGGGACCACTGCATACGTTATCATCGAGGCAGTCTACCAACTACATGCGACATTGTTCACAATACTATTCCAGCAATACCCATCTCAGTGGCCCCCTCTTTTCGATTACCCCTTTTTTTCAACCTCGCTCGCTAGTTTCTGGGGACGAAGATGGCACCAACTTTTCCGTGAGTGCTTTGTGGTGGTAGGGAGTAAGCCTGTGGAGAAATATTTTGGACGACCCGGGACCGTCTTGGGTGCTTTCGCTGTTTCGGGCGTTTTGCATGATCTCGGGATGCGGGGAATGGGTCGCGACTTAGACACACTCCCAGTTGTGGGATTCTTCCTCATGCATGGTGTTGGGGTCACAATGGAACATGCTTGGAAACTGGCGACTGGGAGACGTGTCGGTGGGGTCATTGGTTGGTCGTGGGTGATTTCCTGGTTTCTCCTTTCGGGACATCTTCTCGTGGATGTGTGGGCAAGGAGCGGTCTGATTGGATCTGATTTTTTCCCCGAGGCTTACAGACCTACCACGTTGTTTCTGAATTGGATATCTCGGGAAAATGAGTAATTATAGTCATACGTCCTCGTTTCGTCACTTTGGCTCAGAACATATCTAATACAGTACTATTGTAGATACACCGCGTAGCCCTTGTCTATCTAGGCTACATTCCGTTCAAATTCACGTCTCGTAGATACTACGAAACCAGATTTTCCCCGAAAGCTTAGATTCGATCAGTCGCCGTTGTCTGGCATAATGAATATGTACTACAAACATCTGCTGAAAATTGGATGTGATTGTTTCACAGCCAGTAGCTAGTCATTGCGTCCATCTCGGCGATCTGCACCAGCTTGATGACCAAACAGCCACTCAAAAGTGAAAGTGTACAGGTCAAAGCTGGGTAATATTCTTCGTGTGCTTGCGTTTGTCTTATCTCTGAACAGTCGTCCAATTTAGGGCTGGGGTTTACTTACCTGGACTCTGAAATGACCGATTATCTTGTCAAAAATGAGTGTGACCATGGGAAGCGAGCGAGACAAATGTTATTGTCTGAGTGGTACATGTTCGTCATAAGTCGAATGTCATCTCACTGAGTAGAACACGAAATAGTAGAACACGAAATAGCACCATAGTAATTCCAACGCAGCATGGCGGACAGATAAGAAAGAATTGGAGAGAGAAAAAAAAAACCCCCGAAAAATAGAATATCAAACGGGTGTATAAGCAGGGGGAGGCTCATCGATGTTATTGGAGGTTCCTGTGTGGATTGGCGACAGTGCGAATGGGCGTGCTGCACTTGGTAGTTGGATGGCGCCGGACGGGCGTGGAGAAGGAGCGGGCGCCGGAGGAATCGCAACTGAGGGACTTCGAGGCGGAGGAGAAGAGGGTAGTGAAAGGAGGGGCGACCCTGCTACGTTCGTCTCTGTGCTGTGGGGTAATGCAGGTGATGGAGAGGAGGGGGATAGAGGGGAAATTGCAAGATCGGCTGTACGCACGGAAAAAAAGGATCGAAGAGAGTGCGAAATGGTATCATGAGACGAGATGGGCCTTGATATGACGCTCGAGGGAGCGCGCATCGGTGAGGTTAACTCTGGTATTGTGCGAGCAGTTGACTGCGATCGTGAATGGTTATGACATGTATCGTATCCGCGAGGGGGATATTGGGGCATGGGTACAGGCGGTGGGGCAGGCGGAGTAGCTTGATAGTACCTGGGATAGCCACCGATGGCTGGTGCATTATACGGCTTTGGTGGATGTGATGACCGCCTTCCCGTCCCATCATAAGGGACTTGAGACAAGCGCACAGCCCTCGTCTGAGGCCGCCGCCGCCGTAAACGCAGGCAGCATATGATAAGAAATATAACCACTGCTGTTGTGTTTTCAGAAAATCTTTTGCACCGTGTTGAGAAGGACTAACCACCCGCTACGATGATACCAATCAAACCTTGTTTCGAAAGTCCACAACTAGTTGTAAACATCGAGCTACTAGTACGACCATCGTCAAGGTGTGGGGATGTGTACGACTCGGGAGAAGCTTACAGATCACAAGTAGCAGACACTACTGGAAGGCACGATGACCACACCATGGCCACAAATACAACAGCTCGAGCATCATGATGCCGCATAATACAATGATGGATACGGAGATGGCACCCGTAGCACAACTTGTCGGTATCACTTTATGGGCAGGACGGACTTGCTGTACATCCACCACATTGGGATGCTGCGTGTGTATAAACAAAAGCACTGCCACATGTCATGAGAGGTCATGCGCACAATTGCATGCGCATTCCGCAGCCTTTGTCAAGAAAGAGTCTCAACAATTCTCATCGGAGTCCTCGGAGGCTCAGCGCTCAGCGCCTCAGGTTTCAGGGAGTAGGAGAGGTGCCTGCAACATGTTCTCGGCCACCTTGGCTCGTGGCGGTGGCAGAAATGAAAGCGAAAAAGACAATCCATGCAGTCGCGTTAGTGTAGAGTGTCTATGTTTCACAAAGTACCAGTCAGTCGTTGAAGCCGTGGCAACACAAACATTTGGATTCGGGTCAGTGAATCTGGCAGGCGAATCAGAAATTCCGATAGACTACATAGATGGCAACTTGCGGGTCCGACAAGCTCTGCTGTCAAAATTCATAGCTTTCAAGATTTACCAACTCCACATGGCTGAAACAGTGCACTCCGGGGACCCCGGCAGGGAGACTTTCCTGGTGAGAAAGAATGGCATTGACCGTGCGTCGTCGTCGTTCAACCCCGGATAGATGTCCTGAATTCAAACGTTCTCCCATTGTGTTCCCGACAGAGTTCGTTCAAGTCCTCCAGCATCGTAGTTCCGACGGTCATGCGTATGTCCACTACGAAGGCTCTGATAAACGATTGGATGAATGGATACCGGGGTCCGAGTTGCGTCGCGTCGAGCCCGACTCAGACGCTTTGCCATCGGGAACGAGCAACGGAAAGCGAAAGAGGGAGGAATCCCTTAGCTCCCCTGGTTCGCCGACCAACTCTACACGAGCAAGCTCGTTAGACGCGCCACTTCTCCCAGACGCACAAACTGCCACAACCTCTCAGGACACCATGGCCGAGGAAGACTTCGATGTTGAACACTATAAACAGATCACTGCGCAGAGAAACTTTGATAAAGTCAACTTTGGACAGTGGCAGATCAAAACCTGGTACGTGTCCATCCCTCGAAAATGAGGTCGCTGGAAGCATGCTTTCCATAGGTACTTCTCTCCGTATCCATTGATGGAGTCGGAATCCGAGGAGAACAGTACTCCTCAAGGTAGACCCTCTACTCCAATTCTTAAGACATCAAGTGTCAATCGGCGCACGCACGGCCGGACTTCTGACTTGCTCGCCGGTGGCCGCACGCGCTCTTACCTGGCTGGTGAAAAGTCCGTTTTGTGGGTCTGCGAACGATGTTTCAAGTACATGGCAGAGGGATCAATATGGGAGTTACATGCTGTGAGCGCTTTACTTCTAATACCTGATAGGAACAGGAAAGCTGATGTTTTTCAAGAAAAAATGTGACAGAAGGCATCCTCCTGGGAGGAAAGTCTACCAGCGTGGAGCACACACGATTTGGGAGGTGGACGGAGCCAAGGAAAAAGTGAGTCAATTGAACGACCAAAGCCCATTTATATCCCCCTTATGTGTTCCGCATAGCTCTATTGTCAGAATTTGTCGCTCTTCGGGAAGCTCTTCATCGATGTCAAGACCTTGTTCTTTGACTGCGACAACTGTAAGGACATGAGTCTGTCTCCCGCACTTCCTGCCTCAAATTTTTACAGTTTTCTTCTATATACTGACGGACGCGGATTCACAACGGGACCATATATTGGGATTTTTCTCCAAGGTTGCTTTCCAGCGAACAATCTATACTTATCTCAGTTGACACGATTGCAGGAAAAATTTTCTTACGACGACTACAACCTCGCATGCATCATCGTCTTACCCCCATACCAGCGCAAAGGGTATGGAATGCTCATGATAGAATTTAGTATGTCACCCCCTATCCACCGTCCTGATCTCATCTTTACACACCATCAGGTTATGAATTATCTCGTAGAACCCGTAGAGTCGGTACCCCAGAACGACCACTGTCAGATTTAGGGCTACGCAGTTATCTCACATATTGGGTTGCAACGCTCATACGTTTCTTCCGGTGCGTTGTCACAGCTGTTGACGAAGTTTCACCCCTAACCCTAGCGCTAGACGTCTGTTGACTGTATTGCCACCTGAATATCTGCAAGTAATCACAGACCAATGGATGCCCGATATCTCACGACTTCAGTCAAGCGAGGACAACATGATTCGTAGAAAGCGGCCAAAAGGATGGGATGGTGAAATCAGCGACGTGGCACCGACTGGGTCAACCTCTCGTCATTTTGATGGTCTGTATCCGTCTGCTTGTGTGAAGGCGTTGATGCTCAGTATTGTCGACAGAAACGCTTACCGCACTCCGACGGATCGAGACGATATCAAATCCTGATGGCAGCGCAACGTCCCATGTAGTAGTTGAATGCACGCTTGCTGAGATTGCGCGTGCAACTAGCCTTCGAGTCGAGGATGCTGCGTTTGCTCTGAATGAGTGTGGGCTTCTTGCACACGTACAGATGGACAGCGACGGCGCAAGGGAACAGATTAGTATCACGCGGGAGATGGTCGAGGGGGTAGCGAAAGAGCGACGGGTCAAGGAGATGTGTATGAGCTTGGCGCATGTCTTATTGTAAATTCGTCATGTCAGGACGACCGATACTTTTGGGAGGTCCTAAAACTGTTCAGAAGCAGAGGAGGCATGTTGTATATAACCGTAGAGTGTGAGCTGCATGACATGCATAGCATAAGAGATACAACGGAGAGACTGGGAGACACCGTTCACTCTTGAGCCGCATCTTGTTCCACCGTAAGAATTTCCTGACGCTTTTGTGCCAAACGATCTGCACGGCGTTCCCGAGCAGCCTGGGTGGTACATAAGTCAGCAACAACGATGAAAACTATTGATGA
Source organism: Boletus eberwhitei (assembly GCA_038090915.1). Lineage (NCBI taxonomy): Eukaryota > Fungi > Basidiomycota > Agaricomycetes > Boletales > Boletaceae > Boletus > Boletus eberwhitei. The sequence continues at coordinate 34,781 of JBBPNO010000202.1, forward strand.
TGATAACAGACCTTGTTCTTGACACGACGAGCCTCCATCTGGTCTGTGAGGACTTTTGTGCGGTTCTTCTCGGCTTTGGCTTTGTGGATGTACTCCATGAGTACACGCTTGTTCTTGAAAACGTTACCCTTTGATTTCTGGTAAAGCGAGTGGTAGCTGAGGAAAAACCAGGTTGTGAGATCCAGCACGTGCGACATACGGAATGACCTACAGATGCTTATCGATTTTGCCTGCGTCTCTGTATTTCCTCAATAACCGCCTCAAAACACGCTGTCTCCGCATCCATTGTACTTTAGTAGGCAGACGAGCCTCGGCGGTACCCTTTCGTTTACCGGGACCGGTGTGACGACCTTTGCGCTTTGCAGCAAGGAGTTCGCGTGTGCGGGCACGAGAGTGAATGATGGTGGGCTTGACAATGACGCGACCCTCTTTGATGAGTTTCTTCACATGCGAACGAGAGTTGGCGTTGGCGATCTCTGCCTGCTCAGCAGGATCAAGCCAGATTTTGCGCTTGCCGACGCCAGATACGGCTGCAGCGAGCCGCTTTTGAGAGCGTAAATTGACCATGGTGGTGTCTGGAAAAGAGTGAGTGCGACAAAAAGGAAGCGCAACTGGGCCAACCTTGATCTTGAGGGTGTCGGTGAAGGACTGTCGTGCAAGCGTCACCAACGGCGTAGGGTTGTGGCTTGTTACGTAATCAAGCCACAAACCTTAAGTGGGTAAAACTGTACAGTTGAGTTGACAATCATGTGATGCTGTGCTAAATAAGCCTTGCCCACGGTCTCGGTGGTTTTGTTCACATGCGGCTGTGGGTTGTCGAGAAGGCCAATTTGCGATTCGTCGGTGTATTTTTGCGCCCTGCGACCGGCTCCACGGTGGCGGAATACGTGGATTTCATTTCGCCGTTTCGTGATCCGCAAGGAAACGAACCATAATATTTCCCCGCACGATTGCTGGTCATGTTTTATGAGACTGGGGTTACACAACGACATTGTGGCAGGGTCTCATGTGCGTCTGTTGGACGACGTGTAGACGGAGGTCTTGCGGGTGTATATCTCTCTGAATCACATCCGTGTGCAGCAATACATTTGATTTCGCCGTGGTGTCGTTGTAATCGACGTCCATACTTACTTGCCGTTTTCGTTCAAAATCAGGACGTTTCATCGCTTAGTCATCCCGGGCAGCGCTCCGGAGGTTGTCTTGATTGTTCTGTTCGCCTCATTTCCCGCAACATCCAAATCGTCGTCGCATCGCAGCCGTTTTGTTTTCTCTTCCACAAAATTTCAGAATGTCTTTGATGAATTGATCCAGATTTCCTTCTTCTCCTTCATTTTTTGAGGTCTTTTAATCCCTCACCTCTCACTGCCATCCTCTCGTCTCATCCTCCCTTTCTCCAGGCCCTTGCCATGGCTATTCCAGATTCTATAGATAACCACCTTTCTACCTCAGAAAGCGACAGCTGGAGTCGCCCTTCTACCCGTCCCCCAAGTCAAGCCCCGAGCCGCGCCCCAAGTATGTCCGCAGGTGTTGCTGGTGGCAAAGTATCCATGCCAGAGCCACCGTCAGCCCCTTCGAACGCCAAGCCCCCACCTTCTCCCCAACCCAATTCACGTTCCAGAGCACCTTCGAACGCTCACTCCGATGGTGGTCAAAAATTCGCCCTCAAAGACCTCATCTCGACCGCACCGAAGCTGAGTCGCAAGTCCTCAGCCATGTCAACTGGCAGCAGTAGGAAGTCCGATTCGGACGGTGAGCGGAGATCCGTCGCTGGGGATAGTACAGCCAGTCTCGCACAGAAGTATGGCATTTGCCAAAAGGTTGCAATCGGCAAAGGCGCTACCTCTGTCGTTCGACTTGCTCACAAATGGGATAGAACCGAAGAAAAGCTGTACGCTGTCAAGGTACGAAACAAATAATATTTCTCGCCCACCATCCGCCGCTCGATCTACCACCTGCTTACGCTCCTTCCCAAGGAATTCCGTAAGAGACGAAAGAATGAATCAGAGAAAGAATACGTGAAGAAACTTACCGCAGAGTTTTGCATTTCCTCCACCTTGCATCATGTCAATATCGTCGAGACCGTGGATCTCGTACAGGACGAGAGTCAACATTGGTGCGAGGTGATGGAGTTCTGTCCTGGTGGGGATCTCTACGCTGCCATCAAGAAGGGAGGCATGTCACCCAGCGAGGTGGAATGTTGCTTCAAGCAAATCCTCACTGGCGTGTCATATCTACACAGTCAAGGTGTTGCCCACCGCGACATCAAACCAGAAAATCTATTTTTCGACACTAAAGGCCATCTCAAGGTTCGTGGTAGTGACTTGGTACAACCATGCTATTTACATGTGCTCAGATTGGGGATTACGGTGCTTCAACTGTATATCGTCTGCCTTGGGAGTCGACGGTTCACATGTCGACTGGCCTTTGCGGTAGTGAACCATATATCGCCCCTGAGCAGTTCTTAGGCAAACGTAAGCAGCTGGCTGCAGTCTTTTCGAGAGGTAGCCTAATTCGCGGCTCCTTCCCTTGATTCATAGCCTACGATGCTCGTCTGGTCGACATTTGGGCGTGCGCTATCGTCTATTACTGCTTGCATTTCCAAGAAATGCCCTGGCGTGTCGCTCAGATATCGGACGCGCTCTATGCCACGTACGCCGCAGCATGTGTCATCGTTCCCACCAAGGAGAAGGAAAAGGACCCTGTTTATCCACAGACTATCAACAACCTGAGCCCTCGTGCCTGCAGGAGCTTGATCCGCAAGATGCTCGAACCAGATCCGTTACATCGGGCTGCCATCGAGGAGATTATCGTCCACCCATGGATACGAGAAATCCAAGTTTGTCATGCAGTCGCTAAGCCGACACATGTACATGCGCATGCGATGCAGCAGGCGCAAGCTCAGTTGAATGCATCGTAATGTGTGGAACTCCGTCATGCACTTGGACATTATCTGCGTGAGCTGTTTGTGGGGAAATTCAATGTTTTTGAGCATTTGCTACATGCATACTATAGAGATGTTATCCTACAAACCACTCCTTGGTTCTAGTAATGAGCTCAACCATGCAATGGATAACAAAAGGAGTTACACACAACATTGGTATTCCCAAGATATCGCGTAAAACAAATGTGGAGGTATAGTTTAAGAAACTATAGGATCGGCGATTCAGGTCATGCACCATCGTTCCCTGTGTTTAAGAGGCGAGTGGACTCAGGGCAATGTACTCAACGACACGGGCGTATGATACTCACCGCTCTCCCTCGTCCAGTCCTCATGCCGCTTGATATCTGCCTCTGTTACGGTGGGACGAGTGCTTTCTAGACTCTTGATGAAGTCTTGTAGCTTGAGCGGCGGTTCAACTAGTTCGTCTGATTCTACCTCGGACCATGATTTCTCTACTGCCTCTGGATCTCCCGGCGAGCAGGGCGTCCATTTCACTTTGCCTGACGCAGACGACGGAGGTGCATGCTTAAAGTGGGTAGCAGATATGACCTTGCGGACTGGCTGCATGAGTGCGTCACGGACTACTATCGAGATATCAGAACCAGAGAACCTGGAACGTGGATTGAGTCATTCATGCAAAATGCGCTAAGCTTGAAAGAGCTAACCCTTCCGTGCGCTCTGCCAAGGTGCGATAGTCTCTTGCTTCTAGTTGACATGGCGTGGGGCCAACGTGGATTTCAAACATTCGTTTACGAGCTTCGACACCAGGAAGCGGGATGTATATCCGCTTTTCGAAACGACGCTTGATGGCGGGGTCGAGTTGCCACGGTATGTTAGTCGCTCCTAGGACGAGGACACCAGTGTCGTCGTGCCCCACACCATTCATTTGAACAAGAAATTCTGTCTTTATACGTCTCGACCCTTCCGATTCGGATTCGTTACGTGTCCCTGCGAGGGAATCTACTTCATCGATAAAGATGATAGCGGGTTTGTTTTCGCGAGCCATATCAAACAAGTTCTTGACGAGTCTGAGCAAGTATGATCATCGGAGAAGAAAGGGGGGATGTTCGGATCGACTCGCCTTTCAGAATCTCCTTGCCATTTACTGACGAGATCACTCGAGCTCACGCTGAAGAACGTGCTCTTGGCTTCCGTTGCGACAGCTTTCGCGAGATACGACTTTCCCGTTCCCGGTGGGCCATACAAGAGAATACCTCTCCACGGCGTGCGCTTCCCAGTGAAAAGGTGGGGGAACTTGATGGGAAGGATGACGGCTTCCTTCAAGGAAGCCTTGGCACCCTCAAGTCCGGCGACGTCGTCCCATTTCACGTCGGGTTTCTCGGAGAGGATCGCGCTCGTCAGACCAGCACGTAGTTTCTTTAATTCGGGGTCTTGATCATCGTCACCACCCTCCTTGCCTTTGCCACCGACTGTACTCGCGGAACCATTGGCACTGACGGCTTTGCGCGATGTCTTCTCCTCCTGTGCTTGGATATGTTTCTTCAGCATTTCGGCCCGCGTCAGGTACTCTTCAATTTTCGCTCGGATCAAAAGCTTGGACTTCTCGTTCTTTTCGTCTGTGGCAACATCAGTGACAGAGAGTGCAATCGACGCGTAGACCAACATTTCTGGGCGAGCATGAAGTAATCAAGGGAGTTCATGTATTGCTTGTACGACTCAGTGTAGTGCTGTTTGAGATCTTCGTCAATGGCACGCTGGACAATTTCGATAGCTTTCTGACAGATCGGTGAGATGGTTGATAACAGAGAAACCGGATTGCTTACGTCCAGATTCGACTGACTCGACATCTCGGGAGAACGTGTGAGCAGGTCTGAAGTTTGCTGGCAGAAGGCTACGGATGAAACAAGGACAACGTCAAACACAGCCACACCGTGTGGGCTTCCTCACGGCGTAGTGGCCTGCTCTATGTTACAACCACCATCCCGAGCCATGGAGACTTGCAAAGATGCTGGCGCCA